>SRPV01000100.1:0-39089 GCA_018360135.1 Claviceps sorghi | reverse complement strand
GGAAAAAAAAAAAAAGGGGGGGGGGGAGGGCCGCCTGGAGCGCCAACTTACAGTGTCGTTGATCTTGTTCCATTTCACGTCCAGCAGCTCGATGACCCGTGTCTCTTCTTGCCGACCAGCATCATAGCCCCATTCCCAGTCCTTTTCTACCCGCCGGTCCTCTCGTTTCTCACTGACGTCCTTCCTCAGGCGGCTCAGACTGAAACCTTTCTTGTTATCCTTCACGTCCACTCCAAGTTCATGGAGCCCGACTCGCAGCCAGCCAATGCCTTCGGCCGTGTGACCCCCGAGCTCGGCATCAATGCCGAAAAATCGGCAGGCTTTGGCACGACTCGTCCGTCGAAGATCCTCTAGATATTTGAGCAAGACCGGACTGACCTTGCCTGTGCCTGAGCCCGAAGACTGCAGCAGCGCCGTGGCCTTGGAGGCGTGCTCGGCGGCGGCAAGACACAATCTCGCAAAAAGATGAGCTCGAACTTTGGGAATGTCGGGAGCTTTGAACATCCACTCCTTGTCCGTCTTGTTCCTGCCCTGGGCAACAGCCATAGGGTAGGGGTCATCCTTCAGAACGGCTAGGAGAGTGGCCTCGGCCAAGGACAAGTAGGACAGAGCTCTGATTGTTGTCGGCGCCACGTCTGCGCAAGGTGCCGGACTCGAGATTTGTTCGCTGCGACGACTCAAGTAATCGTATATCGAAGCGGCGTCAAGCAGTTGCTTGGTGGCCATCGTGATGGCCATGGTTCTCTCCTTATCCCCCAAGAAGTCGGTTGTGGTCGCGTACAACGGTTGCAGTGTCGATCTTGCCGTCAGCGTGTACGCATAGGCCAACGAAGACAGGACAAAGAAGATCTCGTAGTCTAGGGAGTTGATCTTGACGCGAGACCGCTCCCTGCCTGGCACAATGTCCCCTGATAGCGTTGGCCTCCAGCTGATGCACGGCGCCGTCTTCAAGATGACGTTGACCACCTCGCCGCCTTCTAGGCTCCGGGAGCTGACGCCGGCATCCACGGTCAGCAAATACGGCAGGTAAGCATCGATGCTTGCAATGACGGTGCCCAGGCTTGCGATGCGCGATGTTGGCGGCAGTCGCTTGTGTTTCTTGAGCGCATCTCGAACGAGGCCGCGTTGACCACTGGCAGTGAGCGGCAGGGACGGATGCGAGTCGCAGCCGAAACAGGACGAGAAGGAGAAGGACGACGTCGTAGGGAGGACAAAAGGAAATGGCATCTTGGTGAGATGGAGACGAGTCTGATCGGGCCGCTAACGAGGACGTATCGGGAGGACGTCTGGTGGGGTTTCCCGCCTCTCGGTCTTCACGAGGTCGTAGAAACCGGCAGGCACTGAGGAGGACTGCTGGCTTTGTGTCGTCCATGTCCACGTCCCACGGGGTCAATCAGTCAATCAATCAGGCACATTTTGATGGTTGCAGTGACCCCGGCCAGATGTAGGTACATGCAATGTACACCATTGACCAGACTGCACATTAAAAGTACCTACTACCCGCCTAGAGGTACTAGGTAGGTACTTCTTACTTCATGTGCATGTCCTCTCTGTCAGACAGGACATGGAGTCGCTGGATCAGACAGCGCAGTGCTCGTGCTGACGCATCATGCGCTGCATGTGTGTACATACATACCTACCTAAGTACCTTAGGTATGTAGGTACCTACTCAGGCAGCTGCGGCCACCTGGCCCGACGCCCTGGCGGCGCCTGCGCCTGCCGCCGCCTGGCCTGAAATCCCGCTCGGCGCGGTGCCTGACCGGGCTGCGGCTGCGGCTGCGGCTGCGCTTCCGAGTTCTCGCTCACGCCAGTCCATGGGCACCACAAGGCCACAACCGTCTCCATTTCGTCCGTCTCCGTGACAATGGCTGTGGCAAGCCCTTCGACTCGCAGACCTAGGCGCAAAGCTGGCGATGGCAGCCACGGCAGCGACGTGCCGGCACGACCGCGATCCGAAGCTCTCGTCAGAGCTCCGTCCTTTCCCTTGGCCGCGTTTCTGTGGCCGGCACGGACTTCGTTGACCCAATGGGAGGTGCTGCCGGCCATTCTTATGGTAGCTGGTCTGTTCAGATGGGCCGCCGGACTTTGGGGATACTCTGGTACGACTCGTAAACGAGGGCCATGTTCAATCTCTCTAGCAACAAGGCTGACAGGCAATCCATCTCTCAGGGTTCCAGCGACCTCCCATGTTTGGTGACTTCGAAGCGCAACGACACTGGATGGAGATTACGACTCACTTGCCCGTTTCGCAATGGTACTTCCATGACCTACCGTGGTGGGGTCTCGATTATCCCCCTTTGACGGCATATCACAGCTGGGTCGTGGGCAAGATTGGTGGACTTATAGAGCCGGCCTGGTTCGCTTTGTTCTCGTCCCGGGGGTCCGACGATCCGACACTCAAGATCTTCATGAGAGCAAGCGTGCTCGTGTCCGAGTACATCATCTACATTCCTGCCGTAGTTGTGTTCGCCCGAAGGTATGGCAGGCTGACTGGAGTGTCGACGTGGACGAGCTCAGTTGCCTTGGTCGCAATTCTCATGCAGCCTGCCACCATTCTAATCGACCATGTTCACTTTCAGTACAACACAGTCATGTTGGGGCTGGTCCTGGCCAGCATCAACAGTATGTTGGCCGAGCGGTACAAGTGGTCTGCCGTCTTCTTTGTTGCCGCGCTTGGCTTCAAGCAGATGGCCCTATATTATGCCTTCAGCGTCTTTGCCTATCTTCTTGGCAAATGTTTCGGGCCGCGCATTGCCTTGATGCGCCTCTTTGGGATTGCACTCGTCACACTGGCGTCGTTTGCGGCCCTAGTGCTTCCCTTGATAATCGGGACCTTGTTCGACAGATACCGCGGCATCGACTCCAGGGCCGATATAGATGGACCTCCCTTGCCCCTTCCGTTGTTTCCCTTTGTTGCCGACTACCTCGACACACGCTCTTCTGCATACGCCATTGTCCAGCAGATGATTCAGATGGTTCATCGCGTCTTCCCCTTCTCTAGGGGCTTGTTTGAGGACAAGGTTGCCAACTTTTGGTGCGCTCTCAATGTCGTGGTCAAACTCCGCAACTATCCTGCCTCCTTGCTGTCAAAAGCCGCCCTTGGAGTCACTCTCTTGTCCATAATACCGCCCAACATTGTTCTGTTTATGAGGCCCGACAAGAAGATACTGCCCTTGGCATTTGCCACGACGGCATGGGGCTTCTTTCTCTTCAGCTATCAGGTACACGAAAAAAGTGTCCTCCTTCCGCTAATGCCCATGACTCTGCTGCTTGCGGGAAAGCAGGGTTTGAACGGGGATACTCGATCGTGGGTTGGATTTGCCAACATGCTCGGCGCCTGGACCATGTTTCCGCTCCTCAGCCGAGTTGACCTTGGGGTGCCTTATACGGTTTTGACACTCCTTTGGGCCTATCTCGTAGGATTACCGCCCACATGTTGGACGGCTCCGTTCACCGAGGCAGGACCTGTCTTGAAGCAATGGGCCACGGCGCTTATTCATGGCGCCTTTTATGTTTCCATGCTGCTGTGGCATGGTGTCAATGCATTTGTCGCGCCGCCTTTGGGCAAACCGGACTTGTGGGTAGTAGCCAACGTGGGCATTGGCTGTGCCGGTTTTATGCTCTGCTACCTGTGGTGTTTCTCAAAGCTGTTGGTGGATAGTGGTTTGGTAGGGGGAACAAAGTTGCTCAAGAGGAAAACGCAATAATAATGACGTGCATATCGCGTGGGACGGCGACCTGATGAGCATAGACTTGAGGCCGACGGCAGACTAGATGCAAATGTAGCACATTTTTCTTCCTTTCCTTTCCCTTGGCTGGCGAAGCGAGTGACGATGACACGGGAAAGACTCATGCGTTTCCACCGGCTGGTCCCCGATGGATACGTCGCGCCACGTTTAGCAGAGCCTGCAGCCTCTGCGGCCTACGAGGCTATGGCATCACGAGGCTGCGAGTCTCGAATTTGGATTCGCGATGCATTCGGATTCGGACTCGGATTTGGATTCGGATTCGTGATGTGATGCACCAGGGGCAAGGCTAATAATGCGAGGGGATATCCGCGCCATCTCGCTTGTGCATGGCGCTCCTCTCGACATACGTTTGCCGTGCAGACTCCGTGGGGTGTGGACTCTGGAGTGACAAGACTCGGTATTCCGTATTCCGTCTTTGGTCATGGTTTGCGTCGAGCCCGATTCGCAACTAACGAGCTCTGGCTGGGGCAGGTGCGACCAGACGTTGATTCTATTTACAGTCTGGTACGTCTAAGTAGGAAGTAGGGACCGAGGTACCAGGTGCCTCCAAGGTTGCTTTCTAGTGGCACCAGTGACGGCCCGACACGACGCGACGCGACATCCAACCCAAGTCAGCATCTACAAACATGCACATCATACATAGAGTGGGCTGCGGATGGCCTTTTGTTCAAGTTGAATGTCTCTCACATCCATCCTCGTCGAGTCCTTTCACCCTGGGCCCAAACAGCCACGGCGTCCCAGCCACCAACCCCGCGCGTCCACGAGCCCACGAGCCCACGAGCGGCCGAAAGCGGCCACCCGTTCGACTTCTCTTGGCTTGAGGGACGAACTGGGCCCCCTTGTCTGCAGCTCTTCCCACGCCCTGACGCAGCATTTTGGTCCCGAAACAGACGTGCGAGCTCACGCAGGGACCGCACCGCATATGGACAGGCGTGCTCGCCGTCGTGCATTGTCTTTGGCTGGCGTCTGGAAGACCGTGGCTCCCACGCCGCGCTGGACCGTGCCAAGGAGATGCCTTTGTTCTCCGGACAGTCGTGCCTGGCCGAAGTGACGACACTTTGGCACGTTATTGGTCGCGAGTCCGCTACAGATGTTGGGCCAAGAAACCAACATGGGGCACCTTTACTCTGCCCATCCTGGAGTCCTGGATCAAGTACACGGCGAGCCTATAGGTACCAAGTACTCAGCAAATGATGACTTGACAGGCCTCGTTGCGCGACGGGCCGTTCCTCGGAGGATCCAGACTTCCAGGATTCCAGTGTCCAGGGTACCTGAGGGGCTACGGCCTTGTCTTGTTGGATGGATAGATCATAGAACTTGGGGCCTCGTGCCTCGTGGGGCCTCGTGTCTGTCTGTTTGCGAAAACGCGCCCTGCCTTCTGCCTTTGTTGCTTTCGCCTTTCTTTAGAGATGGTTCGCTCGCCATCCACGGCATGCCGACAGCAAGAGTTGGCGGATGCGTCGACTCTGTATTTTTTCACGTCTCACGTGGGGGCCTACAATCTACAACTATACACCCTCTGTGACTTGCCGGGGTCAAGTTGATGGTAGCGACAACTCTTTGTCACAAGAAGTTGTTTCAGGATCCTTGAGATTCGCCAAAAGCAGACCTGACCATTTCACCCGGTAGATGTGATGCCTCCGATATGTACGCTCGGAGACGGGGGTAGTCGTATCATGTGCCCGAATCAGGACATTTGCGGACTCGGGAAGCGAAGACGGACTCAACGTCACGACCCACGAATGCGCCCAGATTTGATTTATGAGGCGGCCTCATCCAGCTGACTGTGAGAATGCGATAGCTCTGCTACAATTTTTCCTCTGTGCATCGTGTCGCCATCAGTTGAGACATTGCTCTGAATAACACGTTTTCTCGTTTCGCCATTGTCACTGTCACCGCCATCTTTTGGGTTCGTCTGATATCATGCTCCTGCCTGTTCATCTGGCACTACTCTTTGTCCCTGGACGATACGTGTATGGCTATGTCGTAGCCTCGAGCATACGGAGTCAAGGATACGAGCCTGCAATGGCCAAGCACTCGGTGTCGTTGTTGGGTTTGGAAAGACTGAGTTTGCGGAAGACAGGACAGCACATCCGCGGCCGTGACGCGGCTGCTTCGTCACTGACAGCAGGAGATGCGCCAACATTGAAAATCTCATCCCGGGAGACCAAGCATGAAAAAGTGGCGGTACTTGATGTCCCTACTGTCGGCCCTCGCTACTCGGATGCAGAACAGGTTGGCTTACCTCGTGTCGCTGTTGCTGGCGCTGAGAGATCGGTAAAGATGTTGCAGGATCAGATGAAGGCGTCCAAACGCCAGGCCGAGTCATATTTGCCGACTTCAAACCCCTCAGTGATATTATTAGGGGCAAAGGACAAGCTGTGGGACAACATTGGCTTAGTCACTGGGATTATCGCGACACTGGCTTTTTGCGTCGTCCTGGGCATTCTGTTCCTGGTGTTCTCTCGCCGGAAGCAAGATTGCAGTCAGGACGAAGCTCGGGAAGTTTCTTCAACAGGACAGCCACCACACCGATCTATCAAGTCCGTTGCCTCCATACAAAGTCATGAACTCTTCGTACCTGGAACGCGCAACCCGACGTGGCAGCTGCCCCTGTGCCACGCCGTTCGGCACAAAGAGCAGCAGCGACCGTTGGGTGCCAACTCAATATGGATGCCTCACAATGTGGTTTCGCCGATCGACTCCCTAGATGGGTCAACTCGTTTAAGCAACTAGTATGTGGCCCAACACCAAGGGGGCAAAAATTCGTCAATGCCCTATAAGGAAAAAAAAAAAAAAAAAAAAAAAAAAAAAAAAAAAACCATGACAGCTAACTCATGGGGTTTTTTTTATTTCCTCTAGTCACCCATCGCCAGTAGAGTCATTCGACTTCCCTATTCAGCAACCACTCGCTTCTTACCATTGGCAGAGCCCCGTAGAATTGCCAGCGACGGCCAGTGCAGCTCATCATCAAACACGCCTGCCGACTTATGGAGAAGCGTCGGCGGGCGGGAGACGGTGGGCGCGGTTCTCCTGGACGGAAGACGCCGAAGCGTCCTATCGTCCGTCCGAAAGACTAAAGAGTTAAAGAGTGAAATTATTCAAATGTCAAAAAAACTCAAAATCAAATCATGGCATGTTCATCTTCCTCTAAAAGTGTGATTTGAGTTGATAATGTTGGTGCTCGTGAGATGCCTCCAGGCACTTATAAATTATGTCCTAGATCTCCAGTGACGATTCGTTCCAGAGAGCCGTGACTGATACATTGCCATGTCACTGGGGGTTGTCTATTAGGCCAAGGCGGCTAGGAAAGCGTTTTCGGCTCCGACCCGTCAAAAGTTTCCAGTGGTGATTGGTTCCAGACCGTGGCGGTCATTCATGAGCATCACGGGCGATACAAGGACGGAGCAAATGTAGAGGCAGCGTAAAAGCCGTTCAATTCATGGAGACGAGGTTAAATCCTGCCGGCCTATGACGTAGACCCTGTCCCATCCACGAGATACCTGGTGTTTGTCAATCTCCCACGCTGGCTTTTGCAGAAAAGACCCAGACGTTTGAGGGAAACATCGCCGCGCTGAAAAAAAAAAAAAAACTCTGACCCATAAAAACTTTTTAATGCTTCTTCTGCCCCTACAGCGGAGTTCCGTTGAACGCCGTTGAGCATCCATAGTTTGCGGACGTCAACAGAGAACAGCGACCCGTTTAGTCGAAGAGACCGAAGCCCATGTCCTCGTCAGACTCCTCCTTCTCCTCCTCCTTCTTCTCCTCGGCGGGGGCGTCACCAGCGGCGGCACCAGCGGCGGCAGCGCCACCAGCAGCGGCAGCGCCAGCACCACCCGAGGGCACGGAGGCGAGCTTCTCGGAACCAGCAGCAATGAGCTACACACATGGAATGGTTAGTTGTCTCCTTTCTTGGTCTTCTCTCCCATTTGGGGCGTGCGCGCTCGAAAGGACGCTTTACTGCGCCGCAACAGTGCGCAGCTTGTTCTTCTCTTTCTGCAAGGAGGCGCGTGAGAGGACGTGACGTACCTCGGAGATATCCTTGCCCTCGAGCTCAGAGATGAGCTTGGTCAGGCGCTCCTCGTCAGCCTCAATGCCGACGGCGGAGAGAACGGTCTTGATATCCTCGGCGGAAGGGGAGCTGTTGCCGCCGAGGCCCAGAAGCAGGTATGCTGCGAGGTGCTTCATTTTGTCTGGTGTGAAAAGGTCTGTCGAAACAGGGGACCGGGAAAAAAAGTTAGATATTGAATGTAGGTAATTGCGATGACACGAAAAAGAAAAATGGAAAAGAAAAGAAAGGAGGACAGAAGATGCTTACTGGAGAGTTTGGGCTGAAGAAACACGAGAAATCAATCAATTTAACCGCAAGTTGGGCGGAGACTGAAGCCTTCGAGTTCTGGTGAAATGTGTGCTTGGTGAGTACGGCAGGTAGGAGAAAATTGGCGGAGCCCGCAATCGAGTTGGCATGTCAATTTTTGGAAAATCTGTGGGTGACTAAAAAAAAACGTGATTAGCGAGGGATAACGTTAGGGTGTGAAGGCTCCGCAGAGGATGACGCCAGCCACAGTCGACTCAGTCACTTGCGGCACTGCCACAGAATCCAGGGTCAAGCTTGTCACGTGCCTGGGCGAACTCTCAAGAACTGTGGCGTATGCTGCCATATCGACCCCGAAGGTCAACCGTCTACTTGTCCACGACGCCACCAACGCTATCTTTGCTCGTACGGTCGTTTGCTTGCTGCCTTGTCGCCTTTGTCTGGCCTACTGCCTATCATTTGAGACTTGTGTTGGAGTCTGTTTTTTCTTGCTTCTTTTTATTCCTTTCCTTGTTTTTTCTGAGGTTTTCTTTCTTACCAAGCCCCTCCTCGCATCGGCAGACTCATCACTTGCTTCCTCCGCTTACCACATGTGATTTCTTGCGCTAAAGAGATCCGATTAATACGACAATACGATACGACGGACGAAGGAGGTCGGCACCAACCATTTGACACTTTTTCCATGTCTCGCATCCGTGAGCAGCTACGCTGGCTTTCGCTATAGGGGAGAAACGGCGGTGATTAGGGAGCCTAAAGGTCACACTCTAAAGCTCATCAGAATACCCAAACTGTTTATCCGCCGTCAAGTCTTGGGTTCATAACGACGTCGATTGGTCCCCGACCATCACGTCTGAATAAGTCTATCCACGATGCCGGTTAGTAACCTTTGCCGAAATCATCATAAACTCGAGGCTCAGCCGCACGGAGACATGAAGCTAATGACTGAATATCAAGATCAGTGATCTGCTTGCGCAAATAAGTGGCGACAAAGCCAACAACGAGGCCGCATCCGCTCCGCGAAGAACGGATTCCGTCCCGGCCAAGCGGAAGCCAGATGACGATCTTCGAAGAAATGATTTCAAAGCACCGCGCACTGTACAGTCGGGATCCGCCTTGGTCAAGCCAAATGCTCCGCGGAGTCAGTATACTGGAAGCGCTCGGCCGAGCAGCATGTTGGGTAGTAAATCGGGTAGCTCGATGCCCAAACTTGGGAAAGCAGCACCACCCAGTCGGCCTTCGCCAGCGCCTGCGCCCGCACCTGCAGCAGCGGCACCACCCAGAGGACCACCGAAAAAGGGCTCCTTCGCCGAAATTCTTGCCCGTGGTCAGAGAGCGCAGGCTGTCATGGGACAAGTCGGGAAAATCCAACACAAAAAGGTTGAGAAAGGCGCTGCCAAGAAGGTCCGAGACGAAGCCCAGCTACCGTCGACTCCGGCGAAAGGACGAGCCGTTGGTGGATATGGTGGAACCGCAAAATCCGGTCAGCGCAACGGCCAAAATGTCGGGCAAAAGCCGTCAGCGAGTAATGCTCAGCGAGGCAATGGTGCTCGGCCTGCAGCATCGGGCCGCGGCCAGGGTAAAGCGGCAACGGCGGCGGGAGCAGCAGAGGAAGCAGCAGCCGCGAAGAAGCTGAAGAAGGCAGCCTCAGCTACAACAGGTTACACAGGAACGGCGAGACCGAAGCCGGGCAATCCGGCTCGAAAGAAGGATGCACCACGTGGCGGGGCATTGCTAAACATTCCACGACGTACCTCGTCCAAGACCTCGCGAGACGAAGATGACTACGATGAGGAACTGGATGATTTTATCGAATATGATGATGATGAAGAGGAGGATGTCGGCGGCCCTCGATACGACTACGCTTCAGACGGCTCGTCCGACATGGAAGCCGGTCTGGAGGACATAGACCACGAAGAACGACGCGCAGAGTTCATTGGCCGCCGGGAAGACTTGGAGGAGGAACGTCTCGAGAAGACCCTCAAGATGGCAAAGGAGGAGAGGAAGCGCAGAGCTCTAGAGGAAATGCGCGCCAGAAGACGTTAATACCGCTCAATTTCTCTATTGCCGCTGTTGTAGTCGACGTATCATTTATATTTGTGCTGGAAGGGGAGGAGTATGGAAGACAGCAGGAGCGAGCATGGCGTTTCCCGCTACAAGACCATGGGCAGCTTACTTGAATGGTGTTGGGGTCATTAGCGTGGAGTTTCTTTTTTCTTTTTTTTTTTTCCCTTTTTTATTTTGAGTTTTCCTTTTCGCACTGTTTCTGAGTCAGCATTTCACGTTCATGATTAGGAGGGAACAGAGTCGGGGGGAGAAGCGGAGGGATATGGAGCCGTAAGCGTAGGATTTGAAAAGGTAACACTAGGAACACCGTCAGAATGACCACTCTCACAATATTTTCGGCTTGATATGCTGTGTCATCTCACACTCGATGCGTTTGAGACGAGACACATTGATATGACGTCGTAGCCTGAGAGTCGCACGTGTAGGTCCAGCAACGCAAGTTCAGCCCCCTATCACCATGGGATTCGCTCACGTGGAAACGTCGGAGAAGTAGTATATCAAGTCCGTTGCCCGTAGAAGAGACAAGAGGTATAGAGGATGGCAGACAGCACGTTTCTTGGAATGGCAGCGATAGAACAGGGAGCTTTTATTGAAAGACATGAGCCAGAGACTAGATGTGCTGGAATCGGCGAGTCTACTGGTACAGAGATTTTGCAGAAGCGAAAAAGAAAAAAAAATAAAGGGCAAGAAGCAAGCATGATAAGGAAGAGGAAAAAAAGAAACAGAATAAAGAACAAAGAGCCAACAAGATGCATGCATCTACGACAAAGGGCTTGCGTGCTTGCGTTCCCACAACCGGCATTGTACAAGTTCATGTCAAGAATAGTCATCCTTCTTTCGGCTTATCGCCATTAGAACTCCCATACGGCTGCAGCAGCCAGCCTTCATAGGGCTTGACCTCCTCAGTGCTGGCACTATCAGCCGAGAGAGCAGCCAAAGAAGCCGAAGTAGTCTGACTTGAAGCGCACGATTTCTTGCCAGCTTTCTTGCCTCTCTTGTTCGGTTTCTTCTTCGGAGGTGGTGCGGGGAGAGAGGCTGGGGCGGCTGGCAGCACACTTGAACCAGACGTCGCGGGCGCTGGCTTGACGCTTTTCTGGTCTGGGCCATTCCCCTGATTTGTCGCCTTCTCCTGTCCACCGGGAGTGCCATTGCTATTCTCCGAGGCCTCCTCTATGAGACCCTTTTGTCGAATATACTGAATCGATTGAAGAACTGCAAGGTCCTCTTGTTCCTTGTCATTCAGAATCAAACGCTGCTGTATGGTCATGCGACCATTATTTGCCTCGCGTTCTTTGATCGCTGCTTTCCTAACCTCAGGATCGTGAACGAAGCGACACTTGCCCTTCTTTCCACAGGTGCCCCCGGTAGAATAATACTTGCAGTGTCGTGACACGTCGGCTTTTTTGGCCGAAACGGGACTGGGGGCTGTAGGCTTTACGCGAGACGACATGACTTCTGGCTTCTCGTCGTCGGACGGGTTCGCTACTGGGTCTCTCATGTCATCGCCTTCATCTCCCTGTTCTCGCTTTCGCTTGATGGAAAACTCCACCTTGGCAAGCTGTTTCCTCAGTCTGTCGGCCTGTTTTTCTAGGTCGGTAGTCTCGCTCTGGACTTTTGCCGCGGCCTGAGCCGCCTTCTTAGCATCAACTCGCGCCTTGGTGGGATAGTTTTTACGACGTTCAGCCAGGAAGGCAGCCACATCACTAATTCTGTAACCGAATGTCAGCACTCAATCGAATGAACATAACAAATACCAGGGAAACGCAGGTGGCTTTTTTTTACGTAAAAAAGAAAAAGAAAAACAGAAAAAAAAAACCAGAAAAAAAAAATCAAAAAAAATCAAAAAAAAAAAAATCGACTTACTGCAGAGTCTCGGTTCCGATGAGCTCAGTGAGAGCCTCTTCCTCGCCTTCATCATCCTCGGTCTCCGAATCCGCACCAGGGGTCAAACCAAGAGTATTCACCTTACGCTTCTTCTTCTTCCCTCCCAGTGGCGGCTCGACCTTGGCCTTGTTTTCTTTTTGGTTTGGCTTTGTATGATTGTTATTACGGGGTTTCCCGTGATGACTACTGCTATTGTGATGCCCGCCCCGACCGCGACCACCATCTCTGTGACCGCTGCCTCGGCCACGTCGTGATTGGTGGTTAAAATGATGTTCTGGTGGTGACATCAACGGCGCCGCTGGGGGACCCGCATATGGATAAGAAGGAGGGGGATAGTGGAGGGCTCGAGGATCATGTGGAAAGGGCTGGCCATAGGACGATGCCGAATGCATAGGTTCAGGGTCGTACCCCTGCCGGCTGGAGCCTCCGGAATGCGATGGCTTATAAGCTCCACGATCTCCATAACCTGCCCTGCTGCGACTGCCCGAGTGGTGTGACGATTGTGGAGGTCCTTGGGGAGACCAATGGGTAGAGTGCGCAGCCGCATGACCTTGATAGGATTGTCCATACGGCTGACCTGGCCCATATGGCGGCGGCTGAGGGTTCTGGCTGGTCGAGGGAAATGGTGGAGGAGCATAATTAGGATGATAGCCTGAAGAAGCCAGCGGCGCGGGGGCATGAGGATGTGTGCCATGCGGCGCATGACCGACAAGATCAGAGCCCCATTGCGGCGTAGGAGGCGGATAAGCGGCTACAGGAGCATGCGTAGCTCCATACGAGGCGTGATGATTCGGATACGGCTGGCTGGCATAATCGTAATGGGCCGCGGGAGGTGCATGATAGTCTCGACTGCGGGGATACTGACTACCGCGACCTCGAGAGCCTTGTGATCCTCCACCAGAACCCCTGCTTTGCCCTTGATTCGAATATGAAGCGCTTGAGTGCCCATAGCCGGAGCTCGGAGGCGGCGGCGGCGGCGGCGGAGGAGGAGGACCATAACCATAGCCAGACATGGTGGGTGGAAATGGACGCCGCAGCTTGCGGCGTTATCGACAGAACACTTGTCCGAAATTTCTCAAGGTTGAACGGGCTCGGGTCGTTACGAGCGTGATATCGAGTTCGCCGCGCAATAGCCAATCTTGCAAGAATGGTGAGAGCCACTTCGGGCAAGTAGAACCGTTGCAAGCCTAAGTGGAGAGCTCAATGTGACTCAAGATATGCAAGAGAGTACTAATATTCGACAACAGACGATCGGCGAAGACGAAGCAGAACTAGTAGACCCAAAGTAAGGGGCAGAACAAGAGGGGGAAAAATCGAACTCCGAGAGGGTGAAAATCAAAACGAACGTAAAAGGTCTTGACGAAATATCGGGATGGTCCAGCTGTTTGATTCGTCGTGTCGAACTGTTGGGCCCTCGTGCTTAAAGGCCGCGATGTTATGACGGGAGTCAACCGACAAGGCAACAAAGAATGGCGAAGAGTAGTTGCTGTCGCGTCGTGTCAAAACGAGCTGTTCAAAGTGGGTGGTGACAAAACCCTTGCCCAAAATGGCAGGCGGTGGGGCTCTGTTGCTGGATTCCCCAAGGCAGAACCCAGAGCTTGAAATGATTTTCGAGGACGAACTTATCCAAGCCTTGATTGGCCGGTCGACCAGATCATGCATTAAAGCGAATCGACGGCATCAAGCAAAAACCCCCCCGAAAAAAAAGGAAAGAAGGAAGAAACTTACTGTTACAAGGTATGGCAGTTTGGAAAAGTGAAAAATGCCATCGGGTTCCTTTGCGGTTTAATCGACGTTGATCTTGCGGGACTCCAGTGTCGCATGAGCGCTTGATCATAATGTTCATCTTGGTAAGCAGATGGCATCGGACCCGCGATTGTGACAACCATTTCCCTCCCTGACTAATGGATGAACGAACCTCACTCAGACGAAAATTTCGGATCTGGTGCAGATCGCGCCAGAAGACTTTTCCAAGCACAGTATTGTGGCCATACAAGACAACATCAATGCTAAATACTCCAATAAAGTACGCTTGGTGCCGCCCTCTGTCTGTCGCGGATTGCCTAATAATAATAGTAATAATAATAAAACGTAACTTGTTGGACAGGTTATTCAAAAGATAGGGCTATGTATATGCCTATATGACCTTCTCTGGTCATCGGAAGGCTTGATAGGCCACGGAACTGGCTTGGTGAATGTCAATGGTAAGCAACGACTTGGGGTCCCCGTGATTACAGAAACGAAACGCTGACACTGCTCAGTCGAATTCCGCATGATTGTGTTTCGTCCCTTCAAGGGCGAGGTTATGCTTGGCAGAATCAGAAGTTCTACACCGGCGGGCATAAACCTGAGGACAGACTTTTTTGACGATATATTCGTTCCATTTGAAGAGCTACCCCAAGGTGCAGAATAGTGAGCAGCAGCTACCCATCCGCTTTTGAAAAAAAAAAAAAAAACCGACCACCGGCTCACAGAAAGAACAGCAACCACAGCGAACAATTATGGATATGGAACCTCGACGGCGATAGGCTGTTTTATGACAATCACGAAATGGTGCGCTTCCAGGTGATTGATGAGGAATGGCATGATCAGACTCCTGTCGGACCAACGCAGGGCGAGGATGCGCCTGCAAAGACGCCTTACAAGGTAAAGGGAAGCATGGCTCGCGAAGGATTGGGCGTATGCTTGTGGTGGGATGGTGCTTGATTTGTTCGCTGCGATCAAATTGGATGAAGATGGGGGTAGCAGCGTTGGCATAGCACACTGTGTAGTTGGTAGCTCTCTACTTAGACTACTATAGCATGATTTTTACGATTTGATACCCTCGAGAAGCCGCTCCTCGACATCATCGAGCACGGAATAGTGCTCAATGACTGCCAGATTCTCCGACTCAGCCTTGAATTGCTTGTCAGGATCCTGACCAGGACCACCCATGGGGTTCGTAGACATTTGCTGTGCAGCCATTTGCTGGGCCATCTGGCTGGCAGCTGGGATAAAAAGTCAGTAGAGCGGAGGGTGGCGGCGGGCGTGGACATGGGTTTGCCAACGCACCATTATCACTTCCGAGGAGGAAGACATAGACAAACTGCAAGCCGAAGATGCAGAGGAAGTACCAACTGATGCTTGACATCCAGCGGGGGTCCATGTCCTTGGTCTGGACACCGGCCTGCAGCATGCTTTTGAACTTGATGGTGATGGGAAACGGCAGTTTCACTACAAAGGTTGCGATTAGCACGAGGCTCGCTGCAACACGGACAGGACAATGCCGCCCCGGGGATCAGGGGAACGTACTGATGACATAACCGCTGAAAAAGGCATTGATCCAGCTCATGATCAAGGTGTTGGGAATGATCATTGCCATGTTGTTTTTCATCATGCCCATCATGCCTTCCATTTGGCTGGGATCGCTCAGAGGATTGGGCGGGGGCTGGCCCTTGCGATCCGGCTCTTTCAGAAATGCACCGGACTCGTAGCCGGCGCATAGGTATTCGCGTCGGTCCTCGAAGGCCTTTTGCGACAGGACGTGGTGGTTGGTGCGGAGGGCGACGCCTCGGCCCAGCGCTCGCTGTTCGCGCAAGCTGATGGCGTCGAGCTTCTTTGGTGCTGTGGCCATGAGGACGGAGGCGTAGTGGCGGAGAACACCCGTCAGGACCATGACGACGGTGATGGGGATGAGGATCCAGTAGCTGCGGTAACCGTTAGCCAAGGAGCCTCGGATCATGATCAGCACCACGGCAGGTGTTGGCTGTACAATAATTGGGGGTCCCGATGAAGGGTCTGGGCGGGTGGTTGTGCCATGATGGGACGGGAAGAGACGCGATGGACGATGGACGATGGACTGGTTGCCGGCGAGAAGGTGAACGCGAGCAGCTCGCTTCGGGGGTGCAACAGACGAGGTCGGTTGAGGCAACGGGCCGTTCCCGTTATCGCGGACTGATGGACTGATGGACTGATGGACTGATGGACTGATGGACTGATGGTCCGAGTCTGATGATTGATAGAGTCGCGGCCGCAGGCTGGGAGCGGGGCGGAGCGTCTTTCTGCCGTCTGGTCTGGTCTGGTCTGGTGTCTTTAATGTTGCACGTTGCGCCCCACCAACACCCGTCCGGCCTGGCATCCAGAAGGACACCTCGCCGACTTGCATCTGGCGCGCATCCGGTCGTCCATCTCGAACCACCGCCCTCCGCACCATCAACCTCGACCGCAACCATGGCTTCCGAAAAGATCAGCGTGTACAATCTCGCAGGTATGTGACGCTTGCCATCCGGACGGCCGTGTCTTCTTCATCCTCTCATATACACACACACACACACACACACACACACACACACACTATGTAAACCTGGGCAGTGTCGCGAATCCAAAACCCACAACCCATTTCGTTCACGCCCTCAGCTCCTCCACTGGCTAATCCACCAGGCGTCCAGACCTCAAAAATACTTCCGACGACGCTCTCTCCAATTACCTGAATTCTCTGAAATTCAAACAATCCCACTTCCTGACCGATGTCCGGCTCGTCCTCGGCTACGGCGCCTTCGCCATCGCGGCCGCCTGCTTCGGCTGGGACTACAAATTCGGCTTCGAAAGCACAAAGTACTACACCGCCGCGGCGGTGGCCACGTACACACTGCTCAACAGCCTGCTCGCACTCTGGCTGTCGATGGTAGAGAAGGGCGCCGTGTATCAGGGGAAAGCCCCCTCTGGTGAGACGGTACGTTTTCTGTCGCCGAAAGAGGCCGTGCGACGATTGCGCGTGCGTGCGTGTTTTGGGAAAATTGCCCGCCCGCCCCCTCGCTGACCTGTTTGGACGCGCTGCAGATTACGATCCGCACCAAGACCAAGAAGAATGACCCCACGTACTACCTCACTGTTTTGACCCAGGGCAAGACGGGCGGGCCTCAGGAAAGTGCCGTGTCCGGAAGCTTTGCCGAGTGGTTTGACGAGACTGGCCGCTTTGTTGCAAAGGCATTCCAGGAGTTCTTGGCTTCGTCAGTACCGGCTGTCGGGAAGCAGGATCCCAAGAGAATCAAGGGTGTTGCGCAGGATCTTGTGGGTGCGAATCCAGAGCTGTTGGACGCCGTGTTGGCGGGAGCGGTGTCGGGGCCCGGCAATGACGCTGAGTCGACGGCAGCAGAGACGACCGCGAAGAAGGGCAAGCGGAGAAAGAATTAAGGTGACGCAGGGGGGGTTAGCCGTATGACATTGGAATCGAGCAGCATGAACATTACGAGAGGGAGGGAGAGAGGACAAAAAAAAAAAAAAAAAAAAAAAAAAAAAAAAAAAGAGGGGTGAAGGGGGCCGGGTGCGTGGATTGTTTCCCTCGGGGCCAGCAGGAGGCTTATTGGATAGTCTTGTTGTAAGGCATGATGACTGGATTGGGGTGAACATGTCAACTGACTGAAGCGAGACGTTGGAAATTCTTGCAGCAGCAGTAGTTACTGCCCTTGATGGTGTTTGCCGAGCGTCTGCTTCTGGCGAAGTTGCATTCGCGCTCGGCTGATTGGCCGGCATGGCCAGTCCTGCATCTGAACAGCTTTGTACGAATTTTGAAGCCCGGGAGAGAATTCGTAACAAAGTAGTGCATTCATTACATGGAAGTCATCCGCTGACATGGACATATATACACATGTACTTGTATACATACCCTGTCAAATACACAAGCACCGCAAAAGAAGAGAAAACTCCGCCAAATGCAGGTTAATGCCATGTGAAGTGGTTCGCCTACTTCACATCCGCCCAGGCGCCACGCGCCAAACGGGCCGTACTTCGCAACTCGCGCACCCGGTGCCCGCACGCGGTGGAGAGATGCCTCTGCACCTGCGGCTCCAACGCCAGCAGATGCCGAGGCTCGAACATTCGGGGCAGTCCCCCTACAATCTCAAGCGCCAGCTTGCCACAGCCAGCTTGCACCTGCAGACTGCCGAGCCCGCCGCCATAGCCCGCCGGGAGCCACTCCGGCCGGGCCGTCGACGGAGACGTCTCGTTTGTGAATATGACGGTGCACATCTTGACCAAGCTGCGAACATGGTCTTGTGCCTTGTCCGAGGCCTCGACGAGAATGTCCTTGATGACCTGCAGAGCCGCGAGGCCATCTGGGCCCGGCCCCAGGTTCTGCAAGGTAGCAATGGCGATGCGGAGCACCTTGTCGGCATCTGCTTCGTAGATGGAAAAGCTCATGTGTTTGACCATGAAGAGAACGGCTATACTGAAGTTTGTCCTGATCAGAGGATCCGTGATGGCGGCATCGTTGCCAACGGCGGCATCTAGAAGGGGCTGAATGAGGGCTACGTATAGCTTTTGAAGCCAGAGAAGCCTGACGACGGCGAAGCTTTCCCTTGTGAGATATCGCTGGGGGGCGACGATGATCTCGAGACCCCGTGCCAGGCGGTATCCTGAGTGTGAGCTGTCGGGCGCGGTTCGGAGCAGTTGCAGTAGCGGTAGTACCTTGGCGCCGCCGTATCGTCTGAGAAGGCCTCCCAGCAGGGCGAAGGTGGATAGAGCTGGCTCGAGGATATGTGCTGGTGTTAGCTCGGCGGTGCTGTCTTTGGCCTGCTTCAGAGCGGCACCAAGATTCCTCTCCAGATCTGCCATGACCGTATCAATTGTCTCGATGTTGTGCTTATTCGCTAAGACGGCTAGAATCGATCGTGCCACCGGCCTGGACACGGCGTCCGAAGACGCACGATGAGTTGTCGACGCCGCGTCCGAAAGGATGCGCTGGGCTACGTTGCTTTCAAACTGTCGTGATGATTGTTTTTTTCTCAGCATTACTCCAGCGTGGAGATGGAACACTTTAATGAAGATGATGATAAAGGTGAAAGCAACTTACCAGCTTGGCTACCCGGGAGGGCCTCAAAGCTTCGAGTATTCCGAAAGACAGGATGTTTAAAGGTCCATGGGTCAACCAATTCCACGAGGAAGTACTATCTAACTTGTTGACATCGTTTCCGCGGAAGAGATTCAACGCCAAAGCCTCAATACCAAGAGCGGCTTGCTGAGACTCGGTCAATTCGTGTATAACAAAGTTGGCCAACTCGGACAAAAGGCACAGGTAGCGTCGCTCCTGTTGGGCTTCTGAGCCACCAAAGTCCGCGCTCAGTGAAAGTTCTGCGCTGGCAGAGACCGTTTGAGTCGCCCGCTTATAGAGCAAGCCAACCGTGTAGAGGCTCACGAGTAGTGCATCGCTCCGTACATGTCCGATCGACGTGAATGATGGGATTGGTGCTGCTGCTGCTGTTTGAATCCCACTGGGGCCGCCAATCGAGGATAGCTGAGGGTACTTGATTTCAATCTCGTCATATGCCGCTATTGATGCTCCAACTTGGCCCGCCGCGGCATCTCTCTCCAGGCATGCATCGTTGAAGAAGCGCACGCACGAATGGATTCCCGCCACCAGCGCACACCATATCCTTGGACTGGCTTTTCCGGCAATTGCGGCAAGAAGTTCCGTCATAATTGCATGTGTGAACTCGAGGTAGTGCGCCATGGACTCCGAACCATGTCCCGAAACGGATGAGCATCCGATATATGCTAGTAGAGGACCGAGAGACTGAATCGACTGAGGTGGCTCATGTTCCGGATTCGTGATGGACTGGCGAACAAGTTTGGTGCCATTTGCCATCAGGGGGCGGAAGCCCTCTGGGTATGCCTGAATAATGCGCTGAAGAGCCTTTGCAGATTCATTGACCAGATCGTCTGCGCCGTTTCGACGTGCTCGCTCGTCCCAGTCCTTTGTCGCGACGTTAAAGAGTGCGTCACAGCTATCGGAGAGAGTCGCAGCAGGGAAGAGTAATTGAGCCGTGGGACTCGATATCGTTGTCATCGTTGAAGACTGGACGACTCTTTGACCAACAAGAGCACCCAGGCCTTGAATTGCCTCTGTTGACAACTCCAGGTCCTCCTCCGACACTTCTTCATTCAAAGCAAGCCCCAGCGGGCTCTTGTAGACTTCTGTGTAGAGCGTTTTGAAAGCTCCGTCGACCGCGGCGAAATCGGTTCTGTCTTGTTCAGCCATTTCCGCATTGGTCAAAAGCAGCCGAGTCTCGAGGATGATGCGCAAAATCTTCAAAAGGTCAAGACTATGCGTACGCGATTTCGGATGACGAAGATTCTCTTTGATATGCGTAATTGCTGGCGCCACAATGAGGACGAAGGAGCCTGGATTAGCACTTAGAACGCTAACGAGTAGACGACCGGCAGATGTAGTGTACATGGGTGTTGCCAGATCTGCTACGCAATCTCTTGTGACAGTCAGGGTGTAGTCACGCAGGTCGTCGCCAGTCAATCGCGTGGCAAGGGTTTTGAGGACCTCGAGGGTAGCCCATATCGTGTCTTCAATTTCTCCATTCCTGACTTCGTATTTCAGGCTGGTCCAGATTCTGTTGGTGTACGGCGTGATAGTTTCTGCTACGTCTCGGTATTCCTCAAGACAAGCCTTGATCGTCCTCAACACGTCGACCTAGACCTACTCAGCATTCACATCATGGATGATGGAAAGTCCGGCAACGAGAAGAACAAACCTTGACATTGACAGTGACCCCGTCGCCTTGATCTAGTTTCCCGATCAGGAAGGGCAACGAGAGAGAAGCCAAGTGGTCGGTTGATGAAAAGCATTTGCGCAGTTGTAGCTTGAGTTCTTCCGGGGTCACACCACTTTGTGCAGTTCGTGGCAACGTAATGGGGAAGTAAGCCTTGAACGCATTATATACTCCCTCAAGAGTCTCTTTGGACGGCAAGTACCCTGTAGAGAATTCTCGAAGAATGTCAAACCACACAATCAAGCAGTCGGGATCTCGCTCGCTACCGCAAAGCCGTAGAAGGTCTTTCATAAATGCTGCATCCTCCCCGTCCTGATTCTTCAGGTCATTGGCCACATCAGCATTGAGCATGAGCGTCCGAACCAGCTCATAAATAGCAAGACGCGTCTTGGATAGCTGTCGAGGAAAGTCGTCTTCCAGATTGCACACTTTTCGTATTATATCCTTTCCGCTCTTTGGGCGAAATGATTTCATGGATGTGATTCTTGACAGAGCTGTTGCAGATGCCAAAATGCCGGCTTTGTGATCAACATCGAACATGGCTCCAAAGAAAGCGACCAAAAGATCGACTGCCAAGTTGTCAGATTCATGGTGCAGTGTCAGAAGGGGGAGGGGGGATTTTTCATTTCTTGTTCTTTTCATTCTTTCTTTTTGTTTAATGGCCAGACTTGATCACCACCATACCTTGACTGGGTTTTAATGTATCTAATCTCAGATAGTACAACGTCACAGACAGAAATTCCAATGCTAATTCAAAAATGAGCTTGTGTTCACACGACATGCTGAAAGCCAGGACATGCGTACCTTTAGCTCTGGCAGTCCAGTCCGGCGTGCTGTCGACGTCCGGCATGACATCGTCTTCAAGGTTTCCAGGCATCCATGGCTGGACAGACTCAACCCATCGGGCGACGGGGTTTGTATTCGGAGGAGCCGTCTCAATCTCTACAGTCTGTGAGCCACGGAGATGGCGCGGGCGTATGAGGGGATATACAGACCCTGGGCAGCCTGCTGAGCAATGCGAACAGATTTGGCCTTGTCGTCTTGGAGGACGAAGTCGATGGCAAGCTGCCGGAAATCGGCCATGGCGCAAACAGTGCAAGCTATGCGTGCCGGATGCCGCTCAAAATGGGATCGAGGGGCAGAGAGGCTCTCACGAGTCACCGGTGCCCGACGGACACGGGCCTGAATCGACGATGGCCGAAGCACAAGCTCAAGGGCAGACAAGATCGGGCCGGACCGAAGACAAAGCCCGTGTTAATGGACCGAGGAGAGTTGCAGCAGTCGGTTCGGCAACCCAACGTAGAAAAAAAAACGAAGCTCTGCGCGACTCGCCCGACGTCGGGGACGCCGCCTTTGGCCGTGGTGGCGTCTGAAATCCCGGCAGCGTCCATTGGCCCCTCTTTTTGTTGCAATATAGGTCTAGCTAACAGCGCTGATTAATGTGGTGTGGCCACATCCGTTTTTTGTCGCGCAACAGTTATAAGCCCGGGAGGCCAATGTGCCTGTAACTTCCACTGACTATAAGTTCGAATCCCATTAGATGCCGGCCTATAAAAAAAATGCTGAACACACAGGAACTCCGTTAGCATTTGGTCCACTATAGAACGCCTATAGTACGGGATATTACTGATTTATAGCTCTAGACTTTAGAGACTACAGTCTAGTAGCTAGGGGGTGTGTTGCAATATAGGTCTAGCTAACAGCGCTGATTAATGTGGTGTGGCCACATCCGTTTTTTGTCGCGCAACACTTTTGTTCTTTTCTGCCAGAGTGGGGCCGGCCGGGGTGCAGGCAGGCACCAGGCAGCAGATGATGGACCGTGCGTGACGCGACGTGACGTCCGGTCCGGTCCGTCGGCCGGCGTTGGAGCTTTGCCTCTGAGTTTCATCATCCCTCTCTTGCGGGCGAAGACGAATCCCGCCGCGTTTTCGCCCCCCATCACCACCCACGAAACGCAGGCGCAGGCGCAGGCGCAGGCGTCATGGCTGCAATCCGCGTACCGCCCACCCTCCGCCACCTGGCCACCTGTCCCTTGCGATTCTCCGCGCGCCTCCAGACCCAGAGACGGTGTGCGCAGGTGCACCCTGTCCGATTCCTGGCGACCAAGCAGCCGTCGCAGGTTGTTCTCGAGAAGTACCGCCGCAAACTCGACCTCAAGGCCAAGAAAGAAGGCCTCGCCAGCATCGATGATCTCAAGTCCGCCTACGCCGACCGAATCGAAGCCCAGCGCAAGAAGGACGCCGTCGAGTATCCCATCCCCGACATCCCCCAGGCCGCGGGCACGCCCGTCTGTCAACCCAACCGAGGACCTCTCCCGTCCCAGCTCGACGCCGCCCATGGCGCTCCAGAGGCAGAGGCGTCGTCGGTCCCGCGCGACACCACCACCGCGCGCCGTGGTAAAGCCGCGATACAGTCGTTGGATGAGATTGTGGATGTCGCCAAGATCAAGGAGCTACCCGAGAAGGAGCTGACTGCCGTCTGGCGGCTGAGACACGCCAACTCGCCCCAGAAGCTGTGCGCCGTCATCCCTGCTGCATCCTACAGAACCATGGAGGACGTGGCGCGCAAGACGCCGCATTTTGTGCTGCCCGTTCCTCGCGAGGGCCAGGGAGCCGAGATTCACCTCCTGCAGTGGACCTTTGATGCCGCGTCCAAGACGAGCACGGTTCTGTTCACGCAGCTGGCCGAGTACAAGGCCCGTGGCGAGTTTGCCCAGCCTCACACCACGGTCACGCACCATCTTGACTTGATGGACGGCAACGGCGTTGTGTTGATGCAAGGCCAAACGATGCCGGACCGAGGGGTGTCACCTGAGGATGTCAAGTGGCTGGTTTTATGCCTGCAGAGGTTCTACGGAGCCTGGGATGGGACCAAGGCCGACGTTGATGAGATACGGAAACAGAGAGCTGCGGAGCGGAGGAGACTCGTGGAATGGTTTGGCGCCGGCGATGCCAGATTTAGTGTAGAGAAGCTGCTAGAGGAAGCCGAGCGATTGGAATAGAGACATTTTCATTATTCACTATGCTTACTGTGCATGCATACACGGACCACGACCAGGCATTATGACTGGCCGCAAAAGGACAAAAAACAGCGCAGACACATAAATGTATTCAATCGCGGTCAAGTACTCAACGCCCCCCGGAGGCCCTTGCTCGGATCTCGAAAACAAGGAAAGCTCGGATGAACGTCCGGTGGAAGGTTTTTTGTACCAACCTTGGCCAGGTGCGTGGCTTCCTGAGGACTGCACACTGGGATACGAATGTGACCAGGGGCGCGAATGGTGTTTTCCCACAGGTTGTCGAAGTCGTCCCTGTTGGAGAGATCCAGGCCTCCTGTCGTGGGGTCCATTATGTTCAATCGGCCGTTTCGCTCCCATGTGGCCACGGACCTGTAATTTCGACGTCCTGGGTCAGCCGTTCGTTGTTTGATACATCGGTGAAACGGATGAACATGTATATATGAACGGATCGATGGATGAGAAAAGAGGGAGAGAGAGACACTGTGTTTGTTTGGGAGGGGAAAGGGGGATTCTTGGGAGCCTGGACTTGTGCAGCCCAGCCAGCTTGGTCGTCTTACCCTACCACAAGGTCCTCGATCGTCACGTTGGCGAATTTTATAGTGGGCGTCTGGATGGAATCTAATCCTGGTGGTGACCAGAGCATTGCTCTAGGCCGTATACTTGCGCATCCGTCGAGGGGGTTTTTCGTGACTAAGACTTGGGTTGAGTATCTACTGGAAGAATAGAAACGAGGAGAAGAGAGGACAAAAAAAAAAGAAAAAAAAAAAAAAAAAAAAAAAAAAAAAAAAAAAAAAAAAAAAAAAAAAAAAAAAAAAAAAAAAAAAAAAAAAACTTACAAAAGCATGGACTTGGGTTGTTGTTACCAAACGTAGAAGCCAGAACGTACGAGTGGTCCTGGTAGCAGACAAACCCTTTGTTGTATGAGGTTTCTTGGTCAGAGAACCAATACTTTCTCGAGCCAATGTCACTCTCACAGCCGGGCCCAAAGTCCAGGATGACGGGGTAGCTGGCGTCTGGCCGGCGCATTCTCCAGACCATGGGGATCGCAGCCGACCAGAACACACGTTCGACCACTTTTTCCTGTATAAAGTTATCGGTATGTTCGTCCGTGAGATCTCGGCGGCGAGCTTCAGGTGCCCCGGGAATCATTTTGCCGTGTTCTATGAGTTTGCCGAGTCGAGCGATGGTCTCATCTGAGCCGCTGAATAGATTGACCACCATGCTGTCAACTTCCTCTCCCCATTTTTTTATCAGACTGTCGAAGATTGTACGGAAGGTGGCTTCTTTGGCGGTTTCGGATCTTGGCGGAAGGGTGAGAGAGAAAGAAAAAGAACAAGTCAGTTTTTCTTATTCTTAAGAGGCAGCTTTCCTTGTCCTTGTTCATTCTTTCATCCCTCCTTTTTTTTTTTTGCGGACATTTTTATTCTCTTCGGTCGAGTAGAGCAAGGGACGACAAACTTGATAAACTTCGCGCCAATCGTAAGGCTAGCCGAAACGAGCTGCATGGACAAGTCCTTCACAGCATCGGCCTGGATTGGATTTGCCTTGAAATACTTGAGGTTATTCACGACTATTAACCTGTCAGCAAGACGGCGAGAACCTCCACCTTCCAACGTTGCAACAGCTTTTTGCCCTCTCTCTACTATGGCGGAGCAGGGTGGCGAGTGATGGCTTGTGAATACTCACATATCTTGAAAAAACCGCTCCCCATGACCTGAGTAGGAACATTTGTTAGGGTCAATAAGATGTTCAAGGCCATGCTGGCATCGTCATTGTCGCGTTCGGGTGCAAACGTATCCATAAACTCGTTCTTGGTTGATTCAACCTGGGTCGCCGCATCCCGCAGGATCGATGCGTAGTTTTTAAGTATCTAAATGTGCCGACCGAGGCCCAGCCCCCTTTTGTTTTAGCCAAGCCATCGTTTTGCTGCGTGCAAGGGACGTTAATGATTTGCATGCTAACTCACCCCGTGAACTGTGGCAAGTGAGTTCCATACTATATATGCAGCAGGACCAGTCCAACTCTTTTTGGCGTCTCTGTTATTATTATGCTCCGCGCAGGTTGCAATTGGCTCACAGTTATCCACTTGAGCAAGGTCGTTGCATTTCTAGGGAGATTGTCTTGTTGTTAGGCGCAAATCTTACTTGCAGGACTAGAAGAGAGAAGATATGGGGCGTGTGTGTATGTGTGTGTGTGTGTGTGGTAGAAGAAATGGAGAGAGAGAGAGAGAGAGAGAGGGAGAGAGAAAGAAAGAAAGAAAGAGGCAAAGACATAAAGACATACCGCGTTTTCGTTGGCGTGAAAAAATTGAGTCACGGACTGAGTAAACTGAATCTTTTCCTTGTCGCAGTACAGCCATCTGGCCTTGGCATCATTCCACGCGGAATCCGCGTCAAGAGCCAACCACCGCTGATACTTTGTATAATTGAATGGCGCGGCGACTTCATCCTGAACGCAGGTGCGGTTGACCCAAGTACCAGTCCGGAGCTCCCAGTCACAAGCGTCTGGCCTGCCGGCAAACTTGATGTTGTGCTTGGCAGTCTCCCAGCTCAACTCCGCGGCGTCATGAAAAGCATCGAGATCGACGGCAAAATCGGCGGTGCCGCCCAGATTGAGGTTCTTGAACTTCTTCTTCCGACTTTCCTTGATGGCCGAGGTCATGAAAGACACCCAGCTGTCCTTGTCATACAACAACATCTGAGTGTCGCTGGTCTGGTCATACCACGCCTTGTTGCCGAAGCTTTTGGAAACCAGATCTATCTCCGCATTGCTGATGCGGCCTGCTGCGTTGGTGCAGAGGCCCCTTGTGCTGTGTTTTGAAGCTTCGTCTCTTTTGCCTTTGGTGTGGCAGAGGGGATCGGTGCAAGATGGATCCGCCAACTTGAAGCTTTGACCGTAGCTCGTGAGGACTACAACGATCTTTGCGGACGGAACACCAGCTCTAGTAATCATGGTCTTTTTTTTCCCCCTCACTCTGGGTTAGCGGCTGACGAAACAATATTCACGCTCTATACATTCTTGGCCTGTGCAATGTGGGCCGAGTAAAGCCGGTGGAGGAGTGGAAAGAGAAGGAAGGGGAGAAAAGGGTGCCAGTGACCGGCGGACATCAATTCAGCATTTGAAATATACGCACCAGGGCAGTCCATGTGTCGGCAATATGAAGGGGATTTCGTAAGCAATCATTTGTCGGACACGAGGGGTCATTGAACTTTTGTACGGAATCCCACTGTTTCTGCAAATTATTCGTCATGTAGACAATGTAATCGACCGTCTTGGATATCTCCTTGATGGGAAACTGCATAAGGTACCAGTACGAGGCCGGGGCCGCAATGGAAAGCGTCTTGCCCTTGTCGAGCTTGGATCGGAGGAGTTTGAGAAAGGCGGCATAATCGGCGCCTTCGTTGGGATTGTCTCGTGGGGGAACTCCCGGAACGCTCGGGGCCTAGATATGCCGACGTGGAAAGCCAACACGGTTACTCTTTGTGTCCCTGAAGAATGATGATGGGAAACGATCACAACCAACATAGAAGGGAGGTATGGAGGAAATAAGATGTCTCCTTTTCGAGAGACGAAATAGAGGAGGAAAAAGAAAAAAAAAAGGAGAAAGGGAAAAGAAGGGAGAGAGAGTTGTTTACCCCGGGCGTTTCCCAAACGAAGTCGACACCATCCAAACCAGTGATATCGGCAAACTTGGAGATACTAGACGCAAACTTCTCCCTATTTTTAGGCTTGATCCCGTCTCGGAAGACCGGGTAAAAGGACGACTTGGAAGAAAATGTCCACTCCCCAAATGACAAGACGCGCTTGGGGCCGCCACGCAACTTTGTGAGCTGATCAAACAGGTACGTGGAATACTCGTCTTTGAATTCGACGCCAAAGTCGGAGTTTATATGGCCAAATGCAAAGTGTATATGCGTATACGACTTGTCCACCTGCTTAATGTCCATGTTGAGACAGTCCCGTCCCAGATTGTAGCCATCAAAATAGGTCATGTTGATGAACTGCCGTGGAGGATCTCCTGAGCGGACGTCGATCCCGCAGTTGGAAATGCAAGCAATCGTGCCGTTCTTGCCCGTTCCCGGCGAACCACTGCCTTGGGTTGATGTGCAGAAGTCTTCTGTGACGCCGCATTGGCCCATCTGCAAAGACGTGTCAGAGTTCATTGATGTCCTGGTCTCAGCAGACTTGGTTTGATTTTCTTCTTCTTTTGCCTTGTCTCGGCAAATCTCGAGCCAGATGTAGAGACAACGAGCTTATAAATCACATAGAGGCGGGTCGGTAAAGGGGGGAGACGGAAAGACGAGGAGCAGTACTTACTGAATTGCAGCAAGCATTAAGGGGGCAGGGATTCAGCGTGGAAAGATCCGTTCCCGGCGCGGCAACGGGCGTCCCGGGCTTTTGAGGACCGCAGACGGCATTCGAGATTGGAGCGGGCATAGGCGGATGTCCCTTGGTAAGACAGATCTTGATACCATTCCGAAGGGCCTTGCAGCCGGGCCAGCCTGCAGACATAGGTAGAAGTGGTCAGCGAATGGCATTTTGGGGAATGGAGATGGAGGAAAAGGAGAAAAGAAAACAACAGAAAGGGAAAAAGAAAGAGAGAGAGAGAGAGCACCAACCCCAGGTATCATAGTTCAGGCGCTCCAGATCTCTCAGGTCGAGGCCATGAACGGCAGCGATGGACTCGCAGGTGTCCGTCATCTTGACATCGTAGACAAAGCAAGAACCATCCGCATTCTGCTTGGGCCTCACGTGTGGCAGCTTGCCGGCGGAGCAGCACACCAGCTGGCCTTCGTAGGTAGACTTGCATAGGTCAAAGTCCGGGTTGAACTTGGCGAGTTCTTGGCGGGATATCTTGCAATTTTTGGCCAGAGAATCGCAGGTATCACCTGCGAACACTTTCAAGGTCTGGCACTGACCGGGGGGGAGCGTAGAGGTGGGCTTGACTGCGCTTGATATGGGAACTGTGTGGTCGGTTGATTCCGACGCTTGGCTTGCGAGACCCCGTTGATTTGTTTTTGCTGGTGCAGCGTTTCTGCTGCTCTCTGCCGCTGGTTTCGAAGCATTTTGTTTCTTGCTGCTTGGTGTTGGTGCCGTACCTATGGCAGTTGTCGCTTCTGATTCAGTCCGAGTCTGCAATGTTGTCACGCGGCGTTGAAGCCTGTTTTTGGCGGCCGAAACAGTCTCTCGGCTGACGGCATTGGGGCGCGTTGGCGTGCCGGGCCGGACGACACCCTGGGGGGAGAATCGCGGCTTGATGCGAACGGGCAGGTTGTCCAGCCTGGCAGACTCGGCAAAGGTCGTGGTGTTGATGCACTGCGACCGGGACCAGATCAGGGCGGCGTCATGCACGTCGGCGAGAGTGCCGTTGGCAAGGACGATGACACCAAAGGTCTGGTCGCTCGATATCTCGTCCCCGCAGACCTGGATTAAGGCTTTGGAGAGCCCCATGCCGACAAGGGACACCTTTTCGATGAGCGGCTTGAACAGGGCGTCCACGGCGCTGGGGTTGAGAAAGTTGTCGCCAACGTAGACGGCCAAGGCCATGCCTTGAAAGGCGCCAAAAAGGACGGTTTTATCCCATGGAGTCGTAGAGCGCAGCAGCTGGTACTCGACCTCGCGCAGCAGCGTGACGGCGACGTACGAAGATGCCGCGGGCTGGGGGCTTGGTGACCAGGCCATCTGGGCCGTGACGTTTGCCTCCTTTTCATCCGACGCCGGGGATATCTTGGGCGCCGGCTTGAAGTCGTAGTACGTGCCCCAGGCGTCGCAGCTGCGGACATAAAGGTTCTCGGAAGACGGAGCATGGAGAGAGAAGTCCAGGAGTATGGGTCGCGCGCAACCACTGATGAGACGGACGTCTGAAAAGACATTCCAGTGTGAAGGATTGGGGCCCGTCTTGTAACACGGATCTGGGCATAGTCGTGACTGGGAAGAGGGCGCCCGAGGCGCGTTCGTAGGGTTGGAAAAGGTCGAATGAATCAAACTACCCAGCCATGTTGCAAAAACAAGCGAAAGATTGATGCCGAGGCGCATCCTGCCAGTCGAGAAAGGACCCCGGAGAGGCAGTGAGAGAAGAGGGAGAGTCTTTTCAAATGAGAAAAAACAAAAAGCTCAAGACCTAAAGAGAAACCACTTTTACAAAAAGAAGAAAAGAAAAGGGATGCAGAGATTCGTGTAGTATAGTCCGCAGCCAGATTTGGTACAACTCGAAAATCTGGCTTGTGAGTTCCCTTGCAGAAAAGACGCCTTTTCAGCTCCATCGTCGAGAAAAGGGGCGTTTCCAAGTATATAACACGAGTATAGCCATCCCCATAGAGCTTGCGTTCTCCTGCCCGAGACAACAGCATCTCCGTCTCGACCATGACGATAATCTAAAACGATCCTGATAGTGGCGGGGATGGATAGATGGATACGCGGAGCCGCCGAAGAGACACCGGTGTTCCGACATCATCAGGGATAGGAGACGAAAAACGCACTCTCGTCGACTGAGGCCCAGCAAAAGTACTTGCCCTGATACTGTGCTCGATGGGCTTTGCGTTGGGAAGAATCAGGGACGCCATTGTAGTGTATTGTGATATATTTAGACAACAATACGGAGGGAGGGCGGTGGGTCTTGGCAGATACTTCCAGTCATGTATGTAAAGTACCTAGGTACCTAAGGTAAGTACAGTATGTACAATTTATGGGTGTGTATATGCTGATGAAACTGGACCGTGCACCAAGCACTCACTGCCAGCAGACAGCTCCAGTCTTGGACACACAATAGCTAGCAGATGCGTCCTCCGCACGTGCTTGTTCGCAACTTCTTCTCGCCTCCCCATGTCCCCATGTCCCCATGTCCCCATGTCCACTTGTTGGTCCGGACGTGGGCATTGGTCACTGGTCAGTCCAAGTAACGAACGCGACGTTGACAACTTGAACCAACAAACTCGAGCCAATCACGTCAGCCAGCTCTACACAATGCTCCGGCTTCCCACTCTTGTCTCCGCCTCCGCATAGTGCAAGTCTTACCCCAGACAACGTGTGTTGCTTGCGTCTCTGGTTAGTCGTTGGTCCGGCCTGGTGAAACGGCCGGAGATTTCTACATGAGATTCTGGGGGGCTTGGCTTTCCCCCTCACCGTCATTGGTCGAGCGTCCACTCTGTAATCTACGCATGTCATTTGGCCCGTCCTGGATGCAATCGTCGCGCCGGAAGTCTATTTGACAATACAGGGGTCGGGCGGGAAGAGGCAAGAAAATCCCTCATACTCGACCTGGCCCCTTGATCGTGTGTCACGATGGAAATGGACAAGACCACATGGCGAGTTGTGCTCTGCACCTGCCGACGCCTCCCTGAATCATCGTATCTGATGGACCTGCTTACAAATGATCATTGCTGAATCGCGATTGATCATGAAGCCCCCAGGGCGCCTTGATCAGAGAGCGGAGCGTATATCCTGCCCACGTGCGAATTCGTGGCGGCTATATTGGCCTGAAGGTTGGAATCAACCCCGCAAGATACTGATAACATAGCTCACTAGCATGATGGGGATGCCCAGGGATAGCACGGCCGAAGTCGTCGGAAGGTAATCTGTCCGATAACCGTCAAGGACCAGGAGATAGCGTTGGAGACAGCGTCTCCATTTCCGCGTCCGCCAGTGTCGTCGTGCCAGAGCTTGTGTCATCGTTGTCGTGAGCTGTTGCAGATACAGTACGGAACTGGCGTCTGAGGATGGAGCGTCTCGCGACCATTTTGAAAGAAGAGTAAGATACCGTATAAGTACAAAACATATATATGTATTATGTATTATGTATGTGTTCTCCGAAGACACAGATTGGTAGGTTCCCTGCTTCCAGGTATTGCTGTTTCTATCAGAACTCGACATTCTGGTAATGAGCTCAGATGAATGCAGCATGCTTTCTCATATAACCCTCGAGTCTACTGGATACGAACCCATACTTTTGTAGGCCGTAAGACGGCGCCTCATGACCATGCACAGTCACCTCATACAACTTTGTACGAAAACGAAGAGAGGGAGAAAAGAAGAAAACACCTCACCAACAGCAAACCGACTCCTCTCATGTTGAAATGAATGAACAAAAACACGCTTATCAGCATCCAGTCCCCGGTCGCCCAACCCCACTGCACCACAGACCACAGACAGGGCTGGCTAAGAGGATCAAGAAAGCACGCAATACATGACGCGTTGGACTAGCTGTCGTTCATAGAAGGGGGTTAGACCTCTCTGCGCAAGCATGCGGCATGGTCCATCTTTTGCCCCAAAAAATGTATCCTAGGACAATGTCAACGTCCTTATCACGTCTCCAAAACCTGCCACTGTGGCCCTGGGCATGCGCCCGCAATCTCCCTACTACCCTGGTGACATATGGCGTGACCTGAAAGATTCTCGAGGAGGTCGACGGTGCGAACTTGTTGTGCTCTTTGCGACTCCACAAGTATTGGGTTCGAGACCGCGAAGCCAGACACGAGTGCTGCGCCGGCGACATTGTCCTCGGTTGATGAGCTGGAAGCCGATATGCAGTTTTCGGTCGCGGGCGTAGGCAGGGGGGCCTTGTTCGGACTCGTCCCACGAGGTTCAAGAAGTCCTGGTCTGAACTTCTGAGGCCATGAACGAAGAAGTGACGTCATCCTGCACCGATACTTGTGCATCGGCGAAATAGGAAACTTGGAACCCCCATCACCACCTTCCCGCAGCTTCCCGCAGCCTCTCGCCCCTTGTCACACTTTCCAACAATAAGCCTCGCCCAACGGATTCTTGATTCCTTCAAACCGCCGTCTGTTCTCGGAAACTTGTCGCCAGTGATTGACTGCCTTTGATACGACATTTCCGAGTTTCTCCAGCTGTGCTCGCCATGGCTGTGGCTGTGGCTGCGGGTAGCCCAAATCGACATTCTCGCCCCGTTTGCCGATCGGAACCATCTCTTTAGCTGCCGCGTCTGGGAACGGACGGGGCCGCCTGCCGTGTACGGAAAATAAGGGGCGACCTTATTTAAGCATACTTCAAAGAACTTGAATGCACGGCATGCAGGCCTGATGATGCCTCGCCCTCGACAAGATGACGTATTGGGGCCGATCTGTAAAGTCATCATGTCAGGCGCCCTCGACGAGAATCCCTCCCTTTGGCGTTCTGACCCCACGCTACGCTCATACACGGTTTGGACTGTCGAAGGCATGCATAGACATATCATGGCGGCAGATCTTGGCAATCTCCGCATTATATCGCCACTTACGGGGTCGTGGTCGTGGTCGTGGTCGTGGACCAAATTGGGATATCTTGCTCGGTCGTGCTTCGTTCGTCATCTCGAACGCCCTTTGTCTCAAACCGTTGAGCTGTGCGACGGAGACAAGTACACATTGGCCATTGATGTCCCGCCGGACTGCGTAATCGTGCCAGCGCCGAGCCACAGGTTTATTGATTTGCTGTCCAAGATTCGAGATTGACTTGCCGCCCTTGCTCTAGGTACCTGGCCATGTGACCCGTCGTTCGGCTTGGTTTCCTTTTATGCAAGACGTGTGTTTTTTGTTTTGCCACGGCCCACCAGCCAAAGATGTGTTTGTTGCGATTGACAGAATAGACATGATATTCAACAAGCATGGCAACTATGGCCGCGTGGGTGTGTGAGTGTGAGTGTGTTTGTGTGTGTAAGTTATGCGGGGAGAACTGCGGATCATCATGCCCTTGTTCAAGGCGCTGCCTTAACGCAAGTCCGGCCCTGAATGGTAGCTGATTTAGTCCATTAAAATATGAGCAACGTGTCCGCGGCTCTCGTCAGGGTCGTTGGCTTTGGCTCGAGTAGAAGCTCATTTACTCTGCATTGTTCACCTGCACACCTAGAATTTCTTATAGCGTTTCCTTTCCGGTTGCATGACTACTATAGAGGAATCGATTTTCACGAATCTCATACCTTCAATCCTATCGTCGCCAGTCTCGGCGTCCAAGCCCGTTGAATCAATTTCCATCTCGCCATGTCAGCAACAGCAGCAGCAGCGGCAGCACCACCGCCGCCGTCGTGGATAAAAAACGGCATAGTGAAAGGTGCCACCATGTTCTGGCATTGGTCTGTTCCTTATAGGAGCAGCAACAGACCAGACGACGAGGTTTTCTCAGCTGTCTGGGGTATGTCCCTGGACGAGAAGAGCATTCTCGACATGCTCGAGCCAGTCTTCCCCGGGATCCCCAGACATGAGCTTCCCACGGCGGAGGAGCCCATCCGGCGTCTGGTTCGGCAGCGACTACCTCCTGCGTCGGCACCGATCAAGGAACGCGGGCAGCAAGCAGAGGAGACGGTCGAAAAAGAGGCCATGGGCTCTTGTGGCGGCACTCATGGCGGCGATACCGTTGGCTCGTCCTCTTGTCTAGACGCCAAACAAACGGGGCTTATGACGACGGAGGAAACGTGGACTCACCTTCCCCTCCGTCTGCGACACGTCCTCGCCGCCATGAACGCCTCCCACCTGGAGAACAAGCTACGGGTGATTCTAGAGGACGACTTCCACCCTTCGGCCGGCAGGAAAGCCATGGAACGGTCCCTGTGCGGCATCAGCAAGACTCTGGCCATGTGGCGCAAGGGTTACAAGACAGCCATCAGGCGAGGGGAGCGGTGCTTTGTCAACGTCTTCTTCCTGTTCCTCGCCTTCAGCGCCATCTATCCCAACGTGGCAGCGGGGGTTCTCGGAGAAAGATCCTACAACCATCGCTCCATCGGCATGCGCATCGCCACCTTGTCCCAGATGTACTACCTGTGGACGTTTCCCTTCCACTGCTGCTGGCTGCTGTTCAATTGGAGCCTGGAGAGGCTTCTGGGCGCTCTTGTGGGCAACACAGTCTACGCCTTTGCGGCCATGGTGCCCGCGGTGCACGCCGCGTACTCGCAGTCGTGGTTCAGGCTCATGATGCTCGCCGTGTCCATGAGCTGGCAGCTGGGGGTGCAGTTCTACCCGGCGATGCGAGACTACGTGACGCGGCTGGCGACACGTCGGCAGATGAGTGGCCTGCGACGACGGCAGCAGGACGACGCCGAGGATCTCGACTGGAAAGCCGTTGACGAGGACATTGCCAACGAGCTCACGACGCTCGAGGCCTTGGTTGCCGCTCCGCCGTCCGCTGTGGTGAGGGCCGAGCAGTCCGGGCCAGCGAGCCGCTCCTGGCAGGAGGTTGGCCTTCGGGTCCGCGCCGAGCGATTCATCCAGTTCACGAGCGGCTTCAAGCTGGGCCGCCCGGCCGACCAGCTCGTCGGACTCATCAAGGACGACCTCGAAAGCGTCATCAACACATACGAGGACTACAAGTCCACAGCGGCCGCCGCCGACGCCGCCGCCGACGCCGCGTACTCGGACCCAAAACTCTACCAGGGCCACGTCGAGCCCCGCACGACCAAGTTCCTGCTCGTCGGCTTCGACATGGCCATCTTCGCCTACGTCTGCTACTCCTTCTACCCGCAGCCATTCACCTTCAACACGGTGGTCGCGTACGGCACCGTCGTCACCATCAAGCAGACCATTGTGGCCTGCAAACGCTACCAGACGCCCAAGAGCGCGCGCAGAATCTTCACCAACATGTCGGCGGTGAACATTCTGGGCGTCTTGCTGGTGTCGACGCCCGTCACCGTCGATGCCCGCATCCTGGCCGACACGGGCAGCTTCGTCGGCCTCACGCTTGCCATGACGTTTGCGACGCTGTTCCTAGCCGAGCCGATTGCGCCGCTTCTGCTGCTCATGACGGAAAAGGTCATGGCCGGCTGGGCCGCGTCGATGGCCTGGCTCCGAGGATTCAGGGGCTCGGCCCGAGGCATCATTTGACAGAGCATGGGGGCTTTGTGGCACGGGGACGAGCCCGAGGATGAAATACGGCCAGGGCGTGAACCCGAGGGACAAGCGCGGCGCGAACCTATTGGCAATAGAGATGGAAGTGAATCGACATGAAAAGCAGCAGCACGCGTAGGACATGCCAGGCGACCAGGTGCTCATTTCGCCCGAGTCCTATGCCTCTAAGCCCCCCTGAGGGTGGGAAGGAAAGGGCTCCGAAACGCCTGACGCCGTTTTTTTTAAACATAACAAAAAAATAAAAGAAAATAAAAAAGACAAGAAAGAGATAGAAAGAGATAAGAGAAGAAAATAAGATAAAAAATATTTTTGAAAAAAAAAAAGTACAAAAAACAATAAAAAAAAATAGAAATAAAGTAAGAAAATTCCATGTACTCCCTCGCTTGAGCTGTTGACTCTCCCGAAACACCGGTCTGGACCGTCAGCGGAGATTTTGCATGTGGCTGCGTGCTTCATGCGGAGATGGCCGGGACGAGCCCTTGACAGCTGCGGTTGAAGACACGCAGACAAATCATGTACGCGCATGTGCATGGAGTACATACATTAGGTAAAGTACTTAAGTACTTATGCACGTACGAGCACATACTTACATGCTTATATACCCCGACGCTGATGACCGACGAGGGGAAAGGGCGACGCATGGGACGGTTTCGCGTGACTGTCCCACCGGACCATGCACGTGTGAACAAGTCTGCGGCCCGAAAGATCGGATAAAAGAAAACAGAAACACAGCAAAGTACGGTAAAAGAAAACAACCCCAGTCCTTCTGTCCCGTCCAACCGCTGCATACCCGTCATATGTCGCGAAATCAAGCCCCAGGATTCATTGGCCGCGGGACCATCTCGCGATCGGATGTGCCGTTCTTGCCTGCCCACCAAGACGCAGGCCCAGCCAGCTCATTTCTGACCTACTCCCTGACACACACCCTCATGCATCGGCCGGACAGCAGGATCTTGCCGAATGGCGCGGGGGCGCCTAGCTGAGGAGGAGACCCCGTCGGTGCCATGTGTCGACATGTCCGTCTGCCCATCCACCCAGCTGCTGTCACTTGGGGGAGGGGGGGGAAGGGAAAGACGAAAAGAGGAAACAAGGAAAGAAGGAAAAGAAAAGGGGCCTTTTGCTTTTCTGGAAAGGCCTTGTCGAATCAGGTACGCCTTGTCTGGTTTCCCGCATGGCTCAAGCATCACATGCCATGACGACTGGCAGGAGCCGTACCGGTTACTACCGGATGAAGCAAATGGCACGTGGCGAGCATGTAACGACCTTGGATAGCTTTTGAGCCGTTGGCTCCCTCTTTTTCCTCATCAGGATGGACGCCATGGACACGGTCACCCACGCCGCAGGGATCTGGGGTCCTTTTTGCGGTGTACAGTTCGCTTTCGCCTTCCAATTGCCAACGTGCGCTCCTGAATCTTTACATCATCGCGGCCCCTTTGAACTGTCGTTGGACACAAATGATGTGGTCGCTCCTTCCCCCCATCGCGCCACGAGTAACCGGCTCGGTCAGTGCTTGTGGCACTGCGCTTCTGGCCCTCTGAAAGACTCGGAGCTTCACGGCAAAGAAAGGCGGACGAATAAGCTCCTCTTTCTCTGTTTGATGACTTGACTAGCCATGCATGGCCAACGTGGGAAATGATACTAAAATGGAAAATAATAATAATAATAATAATAATAATTCCCAGAAAACAAGCAAGCCCGCTGCGAGATGTCACATTTCACAGAATAGTTCAGCTTGTCCTTTTGCTGAAACAGTTGAAACATCTGCGGTTGAATGATTGACTGTCTGAGAATATCGACATGTACATACACATGTACATGTATGTCTGCCTACTTAGACCAGTTGCACATCTACGCATATGGCCTCAACACAGATGCCAATACAATCGGTAAGAGAGTAGTTTTTCCGTTCGGCAGAAAATCACGCCATTTGATGACGTGAGACATGCAAGTCTCACTCGTTTGCGTTGAAAAGGCCTCTTTGCAGGCAGGCAAGTCGGCCAGATGTAAATCAGGAGGCGAAAGAGGAAAAAAAAAAAAGGCGCGAGAGTGAGAGCAAAAAGTACCTGCTCAGCACGGCGACATGTCGACAGACTGTGAACAGACGACTCTCCAAGATCTGCCTGAGCAATAACTTATTGGTTCTGCCATGGTATTTCGAGCCATGCTTCGCCATGTGAAGAAGTATCTTTTGGTGGAAGCTTGCCAGGGAAAAATGTGCAAAGTGATAGTTAACCTTACTGCACGAAACGCCGAATTGTTGGCACACAACACGACGCGTAAAAAGAAAGACCAAACTCTCGTCATCTGAAGCTGGTTGGCGACGTTGTGGTGGCAGCTTTACCACGACCATGACAAGTTGTAAGTTTTTTCTTTCCTTAATTCCCTCAGTTGAATCGTCAAATTGCGTTGCATGGGTGTGATAAAATTTCGACAGGCACGAGATGTGTTCCAAGGTTTCTTCAACGCTCCCTTTCCGATGGCGAATCCCGTCGTCGACTCTAGGCAGTCCAAAACTACCTTGACCCTGCATGCGTCCGCCAAGCTTTTCCCTGGCTCAGGATCGAGGTATGCTTAAGGGCCTTTCCGCATATTACGGCCCGCCAGAGACCCGAGATTTGCTTGTCCAAGAACATGCCAGGTTCCGAATGGACCGTTGCCGTGCTACATCTGCCGAGCCAAGATGAGTGATTTGTGCGCAGGTGCAAAAAGTCCACCACACGTACGTGCTACCGACTCTACCGACTCTACCGACTCTACCGACTCTACCGCCTGTATGCTGTGTCAGATGTGCGCCTCCATGTTGGTGTCACGGCGTAATGCAGGGCCTTCTTGTCGGCTGTCGACTTCAGATGACAATGCAAGGCGGGTCATGAAGCAAAACTGCGCTGCCACTGTGAAGGCAAAATACAAATCGATGACCCCTGAAGAAAGTAATGTCCGTCTTGGCGGGAGAGATTGACGAACTGGTGCGAGAGATGCCACCGGGCCGCTGGATGTTGAATGAGACAAACAAGCCGTTTCCAACATCGAGGTGATTTGACTGTGCCGGCGTAACGCCGTGCTCACTGCTCAGTGCTTGCCTATCAGAATGAACAGATGATGAGTAAGGCGTCACAGAGCACAAGAGCGGGGCACCTCTGAACCCTGACGGCGACTCTCACCGTTGTCGATGACGGAGGGCCTGCGAGACTGCGAGACGTGCCGAACTGCTGTTCCGAGGAGAATCTTCCCAGGTCATGCCCGACTGGGAGTCGGGGACTTTGTTCGCGTGTGGAGTCCAACAGTGCCAAGGCCAGCCACGTGAGAGTCTGATCGGCTCAGTCGGGCACTTGTTGACGCGGAAAGAATGACTGACGGTCGCGTCACTCGCGTCATTCGCGTGCTGTCTACCTAGGTAGGTAGGCGGGGATGCTGTCCCGATGGCCCAGGGCCCCGGCGGGCCCCACCTGCCTTGTCTCCCTTCTCCTCCCCAGTCCCTTTCCTAGTGCCCGTCGATCGCTCCTGCTTGCGTTTCATTGTTAGTGGGCCTCGGCACCCGACGCAAGAGACGCTAAAAGCCACCCCTGCCTCGATTTGGACTCGCGATGCACGCCGGGAGTGGGAAAAAAGAGAAGGAGAAAGAGGAGGGAGGAGAGAGAGAAGGGACAAGGTAAAAAGAAGTCGAAACAAAAAAAAAAAAAAAAAAAAAAAAAA
>SRPV01000010.1:0-80227 GCA_018360135.1 Claviceps sorghi | reverse complement strand
TTAAGTAGAATATATTAAATTCCTTATTTAGAATTATTAATTTACTATTAGATTCTCTTATTAAGCTTATTTATATTAGTTTAGTTAGGGTTTTAGACTTATACTATAACTAAGAGGTTAAAAGCAGCTTTAGGTTAGTAGATTATTAAAATATATACTTTATAAGCTTATTACCTGTTGAACATCACGAAATTCCTCGGTCCCACCTTAGCCGGAACCCTCAGTCTGCGATGCCCTAGTATATAGCCTTATATCTCAGGCATTTAGCCTAAGATGCCTATTACACACATTTTGTATGTAGCTAGCATTTCCTCTTAAATAGTCTCTATATAGCTCTATATACTATTATTCTATAGGTTATAAGCCCTCTATATTCCTACTTCTTTTAACGTTATATTTATTAATTTCTTTAGTTAAGTATTACATTTTACTATATAGTATATATATATCTAATTAACTTCTTATAAAATTTATAGTGTCTGTAACTTAGGTTATTATATTATAGCGTTGCTATACTCCTTAAGCCCTTTAAAGGCTCTTTTTTAGGACTTTTAAGTCCTTATTAATTAGGACTTTTAAGTCCTTATTAATTAGCTATAAGCTAACTTTTTATAAAAAACAATTTACTTAAGCAAATTTAAATGTATAACCTTTATAATTAAGCGTGGAATTGTTAATTATTAGCGTAGCTTATTAACACTATATACAACAATATTATAAGACTTTATTATAAAGCCTTATAAAAAAAGGGGCCCTTACTATAACTACCTTTATTATTAGCTAGGTCTTAATATTCTAAAGTTTAAAATTACTTAGTTACTAATTTAACTAAAGAGGCAATTATAGATAATTAGGTATAGTAATTATAGGGTAAAGTAATGCCTACTAACTAAGCTAAGATATAACTAAGTGGAACTCTATAAATTTTTCTCCTTATCTATTAAGGTTAGAGAAGTTACCTATTTAAAACCTACCTATCTATAACCTTACACACTCTATATAGATATAAGCTATATAGTAATTTAACTAAAGGCATACTTCCTATACTTATACTATTTAACTAAACTAACGCTTATAAAAGTCTTTAACTTAGGGTTATTAATATATTAAATATTAGGCCTTATAACACATTTAACTGCATTTCTTATTAATTAAGGCTATTATAGCTAACTACGCTATAGCTTTACACCCTAGGGCTTATTAGAGTTAAGATGTAGACTTTTCTACTAACCTTAAGGATATAATCCTAAAGGTCTTATAAATTATACCACTTAAAGGTTCTAAAAATTATAATAAGTGGGAAATTTTTATAAAGATATATGTTTATATTCTTAGACTTATAGGCACTTATAATAGTATAATTCTATAGTTTAAGGCTACTAATTAGAAGTATGCTTTTCTAATATATTTTATATAGCAGACTCTATTATCTAAAGTCTAAAAAAATATCCTTTAAGTAAAATAGGATTATAGGGGCTGTATAACAGACCTAATGCAGCTTATTTGCAATAATTACAGCTTCTAAGCTAATGTTGCAGTTGTTAAGTTACTTAACAGCTTCTTCTAGTCTAAAAGGTTAGAATTTGCAACAATATAAGCCTAGCTAAACTATTACTAGAATTTTTAGCAGAAAATCAATAATGTTATGAAATTGCCAGACATTGTATGGGTCGCTTAGACGCTTTACGCTATAAAAGGCGCTATGCCTAACATCTATAATATATAGAAAATCTAGGGCTATAGTTCTAAAGGCCTTAATAAGGCTAAGATACTAAAATATCTTATATATAAGTTAAATAAGCTAATAAAAGAATAAAAAGCTAGCTTTATAATAACTACTTAACCTTTTAATAAAAAGAAGGGCTTAACTCTAAAGTGTAAATACTATATTCTACTTAGAAAGCTTAGGCACTTAAAAGAGAAGTGCTAGAAGCTTTATTTAGAACTCCTAATACTAAAGGTAAAAGCTTATTTAAAGGCTAAGAAAGCTGCTTTTATAAAGAAAAAAGATAAGCTAGCGAAAAGCACTATATTTATAGATATTATAAAGGCTAGAAACACCTTTAGTAGTATAACTATAAACGCTAATAATGTATATATAGCAGTAACAGGCCTTATACGCCTTATAAGAAAGGACTATATATTAGATATAGGTTGTAGTAACTATATATTTAATTCTATAAAGTGGTTTATATATTTAAATACTAACGTTAAAGTTAGACTAATAACTATAAGTAATAGTTAGCTACTTACTATTAAAGGTATTAAAATAGTTAAGCTACCTATTAAGGGAGGCTACCTAAAGCTGCTAAATATACAGCTTACCCTAAAAGCGGAAGTTAATATAATTTCTCTTAGTCTCCTTTACAAAGCTAGTATTATTATAAATAGGTCTATAGACTAACTAATTACAAAGTCTTTAGGCTAACTTATAGCTTCTTTTTAATAGGCCTCTAATATTATAGTGCTTAAGCTATATAATAAAGAGCCTTACTTTAATTTTGCAGCGTTACTAACTAAAGCTATTATAAAGAATGTTAAATATAGTCTTTTATATAAGAGACTTAGGCACGCTAGGAAAGACTAAATACTATATATATATAAAGAAGCAGGTATATTAATTAATCCTATCTCTTTAAGCAATTTCTATTATAAAGCTTGCTATCTTACTAAAGCAGACTAAATTATATATTATAAGCCTTAAACTAACGCTTATTCCTTCCTAAGTAGGGTTTTTTAGAACTATATTATCTATAAACCTAAAGGCTTTAGTAGTAAGAACTACACTTTACACGTAATTAATATATATACTTAGTTTTACTAGGTAATTCTAACTGTTAGTTGCAAATCTTCTTAGAAGGCTATTAAAGTCTAGCAAAATACTGTAGAAAATGCAAACAGCAGCTTTATTATAAAGTGCTTCTATATAGACAACGCTATAGAATTCCTTAGTAAGAAATTTGCTAATTACTACTATAAGAAAGGCATTATTTTTTGTATTAGCGCTCCCTACATTTTAGCCTATTAGGGTATTATTAAAAGAGCTAGGAGAACTCTTATAGATATAGCTTATACTTCTATAATTAGTGCTAAGCTTCCTAATATCCTCTAGCTATATACTATAAAGCATGCTGCTATAATAACTAACCTATTGCCTATAAATAGCACTAACAGCGGAAAATTACCGCAATAAGCATTATTTAATAAGATTAGTCTAATTAATAAGGCATCTATTAAAAATCTTTAAATATAGAGCTATATAGCTTATATATATATTTCAGAAGAGCGGCGTATTAGGGCTATAAAGATAGCACTATAAGCTAAGAAGGGCCGTTTAGTAGGTATAGAAGGCCCTAAATGTTATCTTTATAAGGTTTAGCTCCCTAAAGATAATTATATTATATAAGCTTATAATATAAGGTTCTAGGAGGGATTAAATATATCCTATAATACTAAAAAAGAGGTTAAATTTATTACTAAACTTATTAATCCTACATTTAAAGAAGAAGGCAGAAAAATTATTAATTTGCTATTAATATTGCTTATAGAAAACCTACCTCCTACAGAGCCGTATTCTAACCTACCTTTAAACACTTAATAAAGTACTAAAGAACCCTTATAAGGTAATAAATTAATAGTATAGCCACTAAAAATTAACACTTTAACTAATTAAATAGATATAAGATCAATAACTCCTTTAGGAGACCTACTAAAATATAGTCTCTTTAGACCTTTAACTATAATATTAAAGAGCCTAATAAAATTACTACTATTAGAGCGAATAAACTAATACAAAAGACTAATTAAAGAATTAATTATTAACCCCTCTTAATGTTAAGTTAACCTTTTTAAACTAAAACCTTTAATTAAAGATATGTGTAAAGAAGAAGCTAATATAAATAAGGGTATCACTCCTACTAAGTTCTTAGAAGTTATTTCTAAAGAGGTCTCTTTATCTCTTTATAGTAAGGAATTTAGATGCTAATTATAAGACCTATAAGTATAAAAAACGTGTTTAAGTACCTTAAGGTCTGTTAGTTAAAGTTAAAGCTTAGCAGCAACTAGTACACAGCGCTTATTACGTATTAGGGTTTGTAAGGACTATTTATATATTGCTATATATAGAAAAAAACGCGCTTTTTACGCGCTAAACGCTGCGAATGCCTTAATTTAATACTATAAAGACGATATCTATAAGCCGGACAATAATATAAATCCGTTATATTATATAATAATAATATAAGCTGTAAATATTGCGGATATACCGATTCTAATACTATTTAACTAGTTTTAAGCTAGAGACCTTCCTAACTACTAGACCTTTTAGCGCTCTACTAAGCTTAAAGAGCTTAAAAAAATATAATAGAAAGATAGCTAGTATCTTATTTTACTACTAAAAAATGCAGTAATCTTTAATAGCTGCTAGGTTTATACTATTAAATACCCTATTAAAGGACTACCTTATTTAAAAGCTTATTAAGTAGTTTGTAGCAATTAAAATACTAAGGTCTTTAAAGCAAAAGACTTATATACTGCAGTTGCTTATTTAGTCTCTTTATATGTTTTTTATATAATAGTTGCTATTTTAAACCTAAAGTAGCAATAATGTAACGCTATTAATGCCTTTCTTAATATAAAAGTATAAACTAAGGTCTATATTTACTAGCCTTAAGGCTATAAAGATAGTATAAGTAGAGTTTACTGCCTTAATTAGGCACTTTATAGACTTTTAATATTACTACTTTAGTAGCTTAATAATATCTTTAATAAGCTTATAAAACACAGCTTCTACTAACTCTTAAGCAAGCTCTATATCTTTATACACAATAATAACGTTTTCTTGCTTCTTTATATTAATAATATTATTATTATAGCACCTTTAAACTTACTAATTAGTATAATCCTTAATCTTTTAGAAACCTAATATAAGATAAAGCGCCTTAGTATAGTCTATATATTCCTTAGCATACAATTTATATAGGACTATAACTAAAAGACTATATTCCTTTACTAAGAGAAATATATAGAATCTATTATTAAGCGCTTTAAAATCTCTAACTTTACTTCTATTTATACGCTTTAAAAGCCTAAGGTAAATATCCCTTTAAATTAGAAAGACCTTAAGATAGTTAGAAACCTTATAGATTAGTAGAGTAAGGTTAGGTGCTTTAACTAGCTCTTTATATATATAAGGCTAAATATTACGTTTATAGTAAATAGGCTTAGTACTATAAATTTAGCGCTAAAGCAGATCTATTACAATCTTTAAAAGCACCTTTAGTAATACTTAAAAGGGATAACTAACCTAGGCATTATCTTAGGTAGCAAATTAACCTAAGGTACCTATAATTAAATTTTTTATATTTCTAAATATAGCAATACCTCTTATATAGATTATCTTAATACTAAATGCTCTACTATAAGCTATATTATGCTTATTAATAACAAACTAGTGTTATAGTCTTTAAAGCAGTAAGCTCTTATAACTTTAAGCACTACTAAGGCAGAATTTCTTAATCTTATACTAATAGTATTATCTATAACCTAGGTATTTTAAATTATAGAAGACTTTAGCTTTAATTAACTTTACCTACTATTACTATTTACTAATAGCTAAAACGTAAAGGCAAATGTATTAAATAAGAAGTATTATAGCTACACATAGCATATTAACCTATAATATAAATAGATTACATAAAGAGTCTGTAATAGCCTCTTTCGCCTTAAATATATTAGCACTAATTAAATAATTGCTAATAGCCTTATAAAAGGCCTTTACTGTAAAAAACATATTAACTTTATAAGGATATTATATATAGCTATAAAGGTAGCTTTTGCAGCACTAAATAATATTAAGGGATTTCCTTAGAATCTCCTTAATATAACTCTTTAGGCTTTATATATAGTAACTTTAGTATATCTCTACTTCCTACCTATTTTCTTTTAATATTAGTATTATAAGCCTAACTAGCTATAGAAGCCTTACCTTCTACACTATCTTTAACCCTAGGGATATTTAATATATTTAAGCTATAGTATAGAGATAACTATAGCTATTAACTTTTAGTTAGCTAGGAACTAAGTTTTATAAGGAAACCCTGCTTTTTCTTATTTTTCTCTTACTTTCTTTACTAATAGCACTATTATAAATACTATAGTAAGCAGCTAGTATAAAGCTGTAGGCATATAATTAACTATAGTATAATAGCTTAGGCAGAATATTTTCCTTTTAAATAAATGGAATTTGTGTGTAGTTTATATAGGCTTATTATTTAGCTATAAGGGCAGTGTTAAATATTATAAAATTCCTTAGTCCCACCTTAGCTAGAACCCTTAGTCTATAATGCCCTAGTATATAGCCTTATATCTTAGGCATCTAGCCTAAGATACCTATTACACACATTTTGTATGCAGCTAGCATTTCCTCTTAGATAGTCTCTACATAGCTCCATATACTATCATTCCACATTACCTTATATATTCTGCCTTTATACTTAGCTTATTAGTCTTAACTATTATAAGTTTATTACTTTAGCCTTTTTACTTAACTTCTATACTTCTATCTTTATATTATAAAAGAATATAGCTATTAAAAATAAGGGGTTTTTTAAACGTTAGTTTTTACTTTAGTTTTATAGTAAATTTAGCATTTTTTAACTTAGCTTTTTCTTTCTTAAAAAATACAGTATTACTAAGGCTAAGGGTGTTATTAGTTTACATTTTAATAATGCTAAAATCTAGGTTCTTATCTAAAGTAATTAATAAGTATAGGTTATAGCTTAAGATTATTATTATAAGCTTTTTTTAATAATACTTTATATAAGTTACCTACTAATAGGTGCCTGCCTTAGCTATTCTATAGAGCAGCTTAATTACTTCTATAATTATATTAGTAAGATATAAATAAGCAATTTATTAAGGTAACCTTATAATAATTAGCTTATTAAGCGTAGTCTAAGACTATATATAAGCTTATATAATATTTTAAATCTATAAGAAAATATTCTCTTTTGCTAATAATAGTGCTAGTACTATAATAAGTTATTAGCTAGCTTATTAGATTATTAGCAACTATATAAAAATTATATCTTTTCCTTTATTACTATACCCTTAAATTACTAGCCTTAATTTTTTATAAGGCTTATTAATACTTTTTCCTTTTACTTTTTAAACTATATAAGAGTTAAAGAGGTAGTAATTTCTATGTTTTTCTAAGTTAAAAGTAATAAATCTAAAGACTTTATAGAATAATAAGGTATTAACCTCTTTTCTATTAAACTTAGTAAAGGGCTTACCTTTATTAGTTATTTTACTTTCCTTTCTAAGGTTTATTATAAGCTAGAAATTATCCTTTTCCTTAGTAGTTAAGAAAGTAAAATCCTTAGTATTATCTCTATAGCTATTATTAATATATATAATAGCTACTATTTACTTAGTTTTATTCCTTAATACCTTTCTTTTTTCCTCCTTTTATATACCTTTTTTTTTTAAGTTTTACTATAGTAGTATCTTAAAGTTAGTAAGTAAGGGGCATAAGATATACTTAATGCCTTTTTATTTTACTAACTATACCTATAGTAAACTAATATAGAGAATATTATTTTAATATCCTTTATCTTTTTAGTTTATAACTTCTTAATCTATAGTATTATTTATTATAAGCCCTTTATATCTCTTTTAAGAAATAATATAATTATACTAAAGATAGTGGTTTTTTATAGTATTAATTATTATAAGCGCTTAAAGGGCACTTTAAAGCTACCCCTTACCTATAATAATTATTACTATAGGGACTTTATAATAATACTATTTCTTTATAGTAGTAATTATTATAGGTATATAAAGGGTACCTTTAGGCTACCCTTTATTTATAGTAATTATTACTATAAGGACCTTAGTAATAAATATATTTATTATCTCCTTAATATTATCTCCTAAGATTCTTAGTATAGTAATTATTATTATAAAGACCTTTCTTAATTATCCCCTTCCCTTTTTTATAAATAGTACTACTATAGCCCTTTTAGCTTATATTAAAGATAACTTTATTCTCTTATAAAGTTTCTTCTCTTTCTTATTTACCTCCTTCTCTTTTTTATTTATCTTTATCTCTTTTTTATTCTTCTTCTCCTTTAATATACTAATAACCTTATTATTATTAATTAGTCCTATTATATAAGGCTTTATAATTATACTTTAAAAGTCTATAAGGCTATTAAGTATTGCTATAATATAAGTTTTATTATTTATAGTTAGTAACTTATAGAAACTATATTAACTACCTTTCTTATACTATACCCTTATATTAAATTATAATAGCAGCTTATAGGTTAGGAAAGTATTTAGCCTATTTCTTATATATAATATATTATAAAGTTGCTACTTTATAAGTTATTTATAGGCTTTATTAGTAGCTTTATAAAGAATTATAGCCCTTTAGGTTATTAAAAGGCTTAGAGCTAATTCTATTATTATTTATAAATATATTCTAAATACTAATAGGGTTAGTATAAGACTATTAGGTTTAGTAGAGTTATTAATAGCTTTAATAGCTATTTATAACCTTTAGCTTAGTATAAAAAGGTTACTAAACTTAGCTTTAATAATATTATATACTCTCCTTAATAAGGTATAATAGTATTTAACTTTCCTTATACTATTATAGGCTTTAATAGGGACTTTACTTATATTAATAGCTATTAACTATACTAAGTAGCAGAATTTTATAGAAGTAAATGCTTTTTTAGTATTATAGATTATTTAGTTTAAAGGCCTAAGATATATATTAATTTAATATTCTTTTAGGGCATTTTAAATATTATATACCTTTTACTTCTTTAAATTAAGGAAATATATAGCTTAAAATAAGGTTATAGCATTAATAATATATAGAATAGGTTTATTATTAATTTAGAGGATATTAATAATAACTTTATAGTTAAATTTATAGTTCTTTTTTAATATAAATTTAAACCTACTAAGGGATTTACTATAAAGTTAATATTAGTGGTATTTATAGGTTAGTTTCTTAATAATTCTTATAGTTATATCTTCGCTAGCTTATTATAATAATTAGCTTAGTTATATAATAAAACAGTAACTAAAATAGTAGTAAAGCTAATAGATTTCTTATTTTAAGAGGTAAAAAACCTTAGCTTTATTAGCTTATAAAGTCTATTAAGAATGTCCCTATTTATAGATAATTAGGACTTTTATTAATCCTTAAATTAATATATTTTAAATATTATTAAGCTTTACTTTTATCCTATTTATATCTATAATATAATATAGAAATAGTGTTAGTAAGCTAAGAATATAAAAATTAATAGTGCTAAAGACTATTAATACTTAAAGGATGCCTAAGGATTTTACTAATCTTATACTAAAGTTAATAATATATTAATTTATAGCTTTAATCTTTAAGTAAGGTATTAATTTTATTAATGCCTTTGCTTAGTTAAGACTAATAGTTAAAATACTTATAGCACTAATATTAGGTATAATTCCCTAAAACACCTTATTATTATATCTTTCTTTTAATATAAAGCACTAAGGGTTAGAGTTATTAGTATAGTTATAGGGGTTATCTCTTAATAAAGTATATTTAAAAGTATTATTCTTAAGCATCTTTAAAAGTTAAAATCCCTTAAAAGTTAGGGTTTATAATATATATATTAATAGCTTTAAAGCTAGCTTTATATCTATAATAAGGGTTATAGTAAAAAATTATATAAAGGTTAACTTTAGAGGGTTTTATTACTCTTTTTCTATAGTAAAGAAGGTATTAATAGCTTACTAAGCTAAGTAGTCTCTCTTATTATCTTCTTTTAGTTCTTTATTACTATATTCCTTTAAAATACCTTTAAAAGCTTATAAAAAGGTATTATAGCTGCCTTTTATAAGTAGTGTTTTATAGTTCTTACTTTTCTACTACTTTTCCTTTACCTTTTACTACTTATACTTAAGGTAGTTAGTTAATTAGCAGCCTTATTTACTATAAATATAGCACTTATAAGGAAAATATAACTTTCCTTACTTTTATATAGAAAAATAGGATTTATTTACTTAGCTATAGTAGCAGTCTATAAAGTAAGTCTTATTATAGTTATTTAGATTACTTATTTCTATAATTTATTACTATAGGTTTATAGTTTTATTAACCCTTAAGCATTTTCTAAGGTCTTTAAGCACTTCTTTAAAGGTTAGTATATAAAGGAAAATTCCCAATTTATAATTAAGAATGCTGCTAATAGCTATAATTAGCTAATATTAAAGCTTTATATTAACTATTTATTTATTAAATTACCCTAGACAGCTAGTAGCAGCTGCTATTTAGTACCTTATCTTACTAATCTGTATAGGAAAAACCCTAGTGTAGGGAGGAAAACCTATATACTACGTATTTATATATCCCTTAGGGCTTATATAGGCCCTAAGGTAGTCCTAGCTATAGAAGTAAGGTGTGCTGCTTACTAAGCTAAGTGTAGCAGTAGTTACTAAAAAATAAAATAAAAAGGTTTAGGTATAAGTAGGATTTATATTTAATTAATAGTAATCCTAAGGAACTAATAGAAGCTAATAAGGTCTTAAGTTAATATTAGTATAAGTTAAACTATATTAATTAATCTCTTAGGCTTACTTATTTTACTTATCCTTAATTAATATAAGCTATTAAATAGTAGGGGATAAGTTAGGTTTAGTAGTAATATAAGGGAATCTAAAGTTTTATTAAAGTTAATAGGGCATTAACTTAGCCTTTATTTAGGTTAAGGGGTTTAGTTTAGATTAGTAAAGTAGCTAGCTAGCAGCTATAAGGTTTAGTAGTAGAGTTATATAAGGGCAGGTAGCTAAGAAAATAAATAAAGGCTTTTCTCTTAAGTCTTTAGCCTTCTCTTTTTCCTTTTTCCTCTTTAATTATCCCTTTTATTTATAAGTTGCCTCTTAGTTAATACTATTTTAATAAGACTGCTATAGCCTTAGTTAATTTCTACTAACTCCTTCCCTTAGAAGATACCTAATAAAAAAAATAAAGAAGACCCCCTTTTAGAGTTAGTAAGTCCCCTTATTAGTCTTATATTAGTATAAGGCTAATATTATCTAAGGGCACTGCCTATACTTAGCCTTATAAACCTTATTTTATATAATTTAAAGAGATTATAAAATATTATCTTAATTAGAAAAGTAAGTAGATTTAAGTTAGGTTTAATATAGTACTATAGCTAACCTAATTATAAACCTTACTAAACTTTACTATAAATATGCTAAGTAAGGTAAAAATTATTCTTTTATAAGTTATTTCCTTTTAAAGCTAACTTAAGGCTTAACTATATTTATAGCTAAAAAGGTCCTTTTTATATAAAGTAAAGGTTAAAAAAGTACTTATAGCTTAGGAGGAGTAGGTAAAAGAGAATAAGGTAACTAAGGGTGTTATTTCTACCTCTATAAGTTTAACTTAGCCTCTCTTTAATCTTAAGGTACTAATATATATATAAAAGGGATATAATAACTTATAAAAAGTAATATAAAATTTAATTAAGTAAAAGGGGATAGGGGAGGGTTAGGCTAATAGTAAAGGTAGTTTAACTATATATTTTAAGAAGGAGTGCCTAAGGTTTTTAAAGTAAATTATAGTAGCTTTAAAAGTAGCTAATAAAGCCTACCCTTTTAAATAACTATAAAAGACCTAAGGGGGGTAGGATTAGCTAAGGGCTAATATAGGTTTAGCCTAAGCACTTTCTCTTTTTTATTTTTTCTTTATATAAATAGTAGTATAATAAATAATAGTAGTTATAAGTAATAATAGTAACTATAATTTATAATTATATTTAAGTTCCCTTATATATCCTACTATAGGCTTAAGTTACTGCCTCCTTAGATTTATAAGATATTTAGTAATAGTATAGTAATAGAATTGCTCTAACTAAGTTAAGCTATATTTTAGCTTTAGCTAAGGGTTAAGTTAGCTTTATATTAGTTTTATTTAGTTCCTACTGCTTTATCTACTTTATACTCTTATTTCTTCTTAAGGTAGGTAGCTAATATAAAATAAGGGATATAACTAGTCTTTAGTATTTACTTACTAAAAAAGCCTATAGATTAAGGTATATTAAGCGTAACTTAAATGTCCTTATAGTCTTAAAAGGGTAGTGTATTAAGCCTAAAAGGTTATAGGTAGTTATAGTTTAAGTAATTTAAAATAATATAGTAATAGTTCTTAAAGTTAAGCTAATAGTAGTAAATAAGGGAATCTATACTAAGAATATATTAGTTATATAAAAAGGATTATTATTATTATTAAATTACACTAGATAGCTCTAGGAGCTACTTTCTAGTACCTCTACTTATTTTACTATATAGGAAAAACCTTAGAGTAGGGAGGAAAACCTATATACTACTATATATTAGCCTATAATTAGGGCCTTTATACAAAACCTTAGCGGTTTTAGCACGTAAAATATAGTATATTACTAGCTAAGTTAGTAGCTATAGTCGCTAAAAGGGCTAAGGAAAGATTAATATAATAGGTATATATAATTTATATATTAGAGATGTGTAGTCTAAACATATATTAAAGATATTTAGGTATAGTTTAGTCTAAAGCTAGTAGGAGTCTGCGTTAGTTACTTATTTAACACTTTTAAAATATATTATATAGTAGTTCTACGTTAGGTAATATATTATTAAACTTACTTAATTAGGAATATAGTTACTAATTTAGTATATAGTTACTAATTTAGTATAAATAGGCTAAGGGTTTAGTTTAGGTTTAGGGTAGGAGTTTATTAGTACTACTACGTTTTTATATTTCTACTCTTTAATTTCCTAATTAGGACTAGCTTACTAATAAGTAATTTAAAGGGTTAAGTCTTTTTTTATAAGTAAGGCCCTCTCTCTTAGGTTTAGGGACCTCTCTTTTCTTTTTTTCTTTATAGTAAGAGCTTAAATTAATAAGTACTCTTCCCTCTTCTCTTTAGTTTTTAGTATAAGCTTAGTTTAAGTCTTTAGTTTTACTAATAATTTTAGGGGAAGACTATATCTTAATAAACTAATTAAAGCTTAGTAAGTTATCTTAAGGTCTAACTTAGTTTTAGTACTAACTCTCTTAAGGCCCTTAGTAGCAATAGCTCTGTAATTTTTGCATTATATAGATAAAAAATCTAAGAAAAAGTTACTATAATTAAAAAGGTAAGTTAAGTTCCCTCCTAAGCCCTCCCTAGGTTTATTATAGCTACTAATTATTTAGGCACTAGTAGTTCCTATTTTAAATGCTATATAATAAGGCGTAATTATAATAAAGTAAGTTATTTTAATCTACTTTAGGTTTAGTATAGTCCCTAATTAAAGCAGCCCTTACCTATATATACCTTTTACTAAGTAGAGGTATAGGCTCTCCTTAATTTTTAAGTAACTTATAATAATAAAGATAAGGATAATTTAAAGTCCCTATTTAATATAAGTTTAGTTTAGTTCTATATCTATCTTTACCTAGCTAATATATTATAGTTTAAAGTATATAAAGAGGTTTAAGGGACTACTTAGCGCTTAATTAATGCTAAGCTAAGTATAGGTTAAACCCTTACTATTACTAAGGTAGTTTTTAAGGGCTTTAAGTAGGATATACTAAGCTATATAAAATATTTAGCTATAGCTATAAAGTAAACTAATACCTTATTAGTAATAGTAGCTTTAGTAGCTATAAAAGGGAACCTAACTAAGAATAGTAAAAAGAGAGGGGAGGGGATAAAAAATAAGGGTAGAATAAGTAAAGAGAGAAAAGGTTTAAAAGGAAGGAAAAGGGAGGTAACTTAAGGCTATAATAGGACTTAAGGGCGCCCTTAAGGCCGCCCTTAAAGCACCTAAAGTGTCTTTAGTAGCTATTTTCTTTTTTACTTTATAATTTCTATAAATAAATAAATTAAGCAGCTATAGCTTAGTCTTAGTATAGCCCCCCTTTTACTACCCTTTTATATTTATTTATAGTTATTAGTCTTTATATAATAGCTATATAGGCTTCTTTCTACTTATATCTCTCTTATCTCCTTATTAAGTCTACCTTAAGCTCTATTCTCCTTTATATAGTTAATTTCCTATCTTTTCTAAAGTATAAGGGCTAGGTAGTATTAAGGGAGTTAGCTAATACTAAGTATTTATTAAGTAAGGTATTTTACTAATTTAAGTAAATTAAGAGCTATATAAACATTCCTTTAGTTTTATATTAGTTTTACTTTAATACCTATTAGTTAAAGGTAGTTATATTTTAAGCACTATATAATTAAATATTAGTAGTCCTTTTCTTTACCTTAGTAATAGTATATTAGTAATTCTACCTTAAGAATATAGTAATTATAAAAAAAGTAATTAAGGCTAATCTTTTTTATATATATTTAAATAAAAGCTACTAATTTAAACTTAATAAGGTAGTAGTAAAGTTAAATAATTTTTACCTTAAAATAAAAGTTAAGGTCCTATTTAGCTATATATTAGTCCTAGTATAGATTATAGGTAAAGGCTTTAATTCTATCCTTATACTACCTATCTTTTTATTTTTTTTCTAATTTTTAACTTAAACTAAGGGCTTTAGAATTAAAAGGGGGGTGGTTTAGAAATAGCTTATAGTTTATAACCTATATTTATTTTTAATAGATTGCTTAATAGTAAAGGTATATTATAACTATAATATATATAGTATAGATCCTTATTACTATACTATTTATTTTAATATATTTATAGTATTACTAGACTTAGTAGTTAAGGTAAAGGTTAAAGGGTAGTACTACTATTTTAGTCTTAAATAGGGTTTATAATATTACTTTATAGGCACCTAACACTACTTAAAGGCACTTAGTTTGCTTTATAATAAATACTTTTATAGTTCCTTTAGCTATACTACCTTATTTAATAAGGGTATAATATATACCTATACTATATATAATAAGGCTTTATATAACCTATATATATAGAAGTTTTAATTTCTATAGTAGGCACCCCTATATAGATGCTATAAGTATAGTAAAGGCTAGCTATTAGTATATAAGCTTTTTTATAAGCTATTTTTAATATACCTTCTACTATAGTTTATAGTATATTTAGACTCTTAAGAAGTGTGTAGCCTATACTAACTAAATTATAGCGTTACTAAGCTAAACCTATATTATATTTAGTTATCTTTTCTTAGTAAAATAAATAAGTTTACTTTTTTAAGGATAGAATTAAAGGCTAGATTTTTAGGACTATTCTTAGTAAACCTTTTATATAGTCTTAAGGCATTCTTATATCTCTTTTATTATATATTTATATACTAAGATATTTATATTATCTAAGAATCTAAGGACTAAAGTAAAGTAAACTATTTTAAGTTTTTTATATAAAGGTGTAATATATAATAGGAATAGTATTAGAAATATAAGGGACTCTTATAAGACCCTTATAGGTATAAATTAAGTAATAGCTATTTTACCCTTAAATATTAAGTAGGCTTCTTATTTATTAGTAAAGGCCTAAGCTTACTATACTATTTATATAAGTAATTTAGTAGTAAGTATTATATATATTAGTTATTTATAGTAAACTATATTAAAGGCTATAGAGATATTTAGTTAAAAAAGCAATATAGTTCTACTATAATACTATACTATTTTTATAGCTTTTACTAAAATACTAAGGGCTACCTTAGTAAAGCAGTTTACTTTATTACTTATTTAAAGATTAAAGAGGGCGCCTCCCTTCTTAAATATATAAGTAATCTATACTACTACTACTACTTTAAGGATTTTACTTATTATACTTAAAAGGGAAATAAAACGCTATACTTTTATATATTATATCTTTAAAGGGGTTTTCCTAAGCTTATATAAGATAACTACCTTAGCTTTTTAGAATAGTTCTAAGTAGTATTTAGCTTAGTAGTATATATTAAGAAGGGTAGCTAAAGTATAAGCTAAAGGTTTACTATATACCTTTAAGAACCTAGCTAAAAGCTTATTAAGCTTAGGCGCTTTTTAGTTTAGTAGCTGTTTAAGGATATTATAGATCTTATCTATTATAAATTCATCCTCGTCAGGGAACGCCGCGGAATCGAGGCGGGTACTGAGATCATCCGGGAGGTTATCATAAAAAGGATTTAAGCTTAATCTTCTTTATATATATCTATATAAGTAAGGATAACTTATACTTATTAAGGGGCTTATATAGGTATATAAGCTTTTGTATAGTTCTAAAGTTAAGGTTTTACTTAGCTACTATAAGGGTATAGTAGAGCTAATATACTTATATTATAGCTTTCTTTTAATACTATTTATTTATTTATTTCTATTTAAGCTTTTTAGTAGAGTTAAGTTTATTAAGGTATAGAGAGAGATAGTGTTAAAGAGGTATAAAAAGGGTTAGTTTAAGGCCTTAATAAGTGTGCTAGTACTATCTTTATTAAAGCTAAGTTATAATTACTATATAAGTGCCTTAGATTTTTTTTACTATACTATTTACTTTAATTTACTTATAAAAGTATTATACTTAAAAGTTAAGGTAAAGATTAATAAATAGTATAACTACTTTAGTTTTTACTAAGGCTTAAGGTATAGCCTTATAAGTATCTATAATAACCTAAAGATAGTAAAGTTACTTTTTTTTAAACTCTTTAGCTATACCTTTAGTAACCCCTTTATAGCCTATTAGGGTATAGTATATTCTTATACTATATATAACTAAGCTCTAAATAACCTATATATAAAGGATCCTTATATCTTATATAAAGCACCCTTATATTAACACTAAGACTATAATAAGGGTCAGTTATTACTAAGCTAGTTTCCTTATAACTTTAGATTAGTAAGTCTTTTATTAAAGCTTTCTATATACCTATACCTTAAGAAAGTAGGTAGACTAAATAGGCTAAATAATAGTATTTCTAAATTAAACTAAGGTTATTATTAGTTAGTAGTATTTAGTAAAGTAAATAAGTTTACTCTTTTATAAGTAAAACTTTAAGCCTAACTTAATAAATTAGTTTTAGTAAACCTTTTAAGCTTACTTAAGTTAGGCTTAGTTATCCTTTATTATATACTTATAAGTAAAGATATTTATATTATCTAAGAACTTTAGGACTAGTGTTAAATTAACTAACTATAGCTTAATATAAAAGGGGGTAATATATAAAAAGAATAGTATAGGGAAAATAAAGGAACCTTATAAAACCTTAGTAGTTATAAGTATAGCATTAATAGCCTTACCCTTAAAATAAAGATAAGCTATTTTAGTAGCTATAAAGGCTTAGGTTTACGCTACTATTTACTTAAAAAGGCTTAGGGAGATTATTATATATATAAGTTAATAGTAGTATATAATATTAAAGGCTATAAAGATATTTAGCTAAAGAAGTAATATAGTTTTACTATAATACTATATTATATATATAGCCTTAGTAAGGATATTAAGGGCTACCTTTATTAATCTATTAGCTTTATTTTTTATTTATATATTAAGGAAAGTGCCTCTCTCTTTAGCTATATAAGTAATTTAAGTTACTACTACTACTTTTAAAACCTTACTTATAATACTTAAGAGTAATATTAGCCTTTAAGCTTTAGCTTATTAAAGCTCTTAGGGGGACTTTCTTAGTTTTTATAGTACTATTACTTTTACCTTTTAAAATAGGGCTAAGTAGTGCTTAACTTAGCAATAAGTATTAAGTAGGTATATTAATATTTAAGCTAATAGCTTACTATATACCTTAAGAAACCCTACTAAAAGCTTATTAAGTTTAAGTGCTTTTTAGCTAACTAAGTGCTTTATAACTATATAAATTTTATCTTTATTAAATTCTTTTATATTTAGAAATATAATAGTATTAAGGTAAGCTTTTAAGTCTTTTAGTATATTATTAGTATAAGTGTAAAATAAGGGAAAAAACTATTTTATAAATACTACTGCTTTTTTATTATAAGAATATACTTAAAAGGTTATATTACCCTTACCTTAAAGTAAGGTTAGTACCTATTAAGTATTAAGGAGAAGGCTACTATAAAGGTATACTTATTATTTTAATTTCTATAAAATAGGCTGCTTAGTAGTTACTAATTAAGTAAAGTATTTCTAAGTGCTATATTACTTCTTATAAACTACTTAGGATTAAGTCTTAGCTACTTTAGTAATAGTTTGCTAATTTATATTAGTTTTAGTTGCTTTTTAATAATATTAAGCTCTTTTTATCTCTTAAACTGCCTTTTTAACTCTTATATTTTACTATAGCTATTAATAAAGCCTGCCTTAAAGGTTCCTTAGGGTTAATTTCCTAGCAATTTACTAAAGCTTACCTATTAACTAGTTTATAAATAAATTAATCTCTTTAAGGGTGTTTAGTAGCTCCCTAAAGCAGTTATAGTAAAGCTAATATATAGCCTTACTAAATATAATATTATTATTTATAAATACTTAGCTAAATTTAAGGTCTCTATTTTTTAGTTAATAGATTTCTATCTTAATATAAATAAGCTATAGAATATAGTTAGACCTACTTAGGTTAAGGCTACTTTTAAACTTAATAGATAAGTTAGGGGTAGCCTAAGTATAATTAATTATACTACTTTATTAGCCTTAGGTTTACTAAGTTATCTTACCCTAAAGGGTAATAAGCCTAAGTTACTACTAAGTTATAAGTATTAAAAAGGTATTATAGCTTAAAAAGGTATATTTATACTTATTTTATAGTAGATAGTACTAATTAAAGTCCTTAATAAGTATAGTTTAGTCTTTTAAAAGGACTAATATAAGTTTATATAAAGGTATAGTTTAGTTATATTTAAAGTTAGGGGAGTATATAAAGTAGATTTCTATATCTTATAAAGTAATAAAGCATTAATCTATTCTATACTAAGTTATTTATAATTTAGAGCTATGTTTTTAATATATATATATAGCTATTCTACCTTTATATATAGTAAGTTAATAGTAGCCTAAGCTTAAGATAGAGGGTAATTAATTAGGACTATATAATTCTTATATTACTACTATATTAGTCCTAAGCTAAGCGCTTAATATTATATATACTAAGTGTGTTTTCTTTTATATATTTTAATATAATACCTTTATTATAGAAGGGTAATAGGTTAGCTATTATACTTAGCTAGCCCCTTAGTAGGGATAGGTTAAAGGCTTAAATAGCTATTTATTATACTATATTACTAAATTACTAAAGCTAATAAGGAAGGTTACGCCTTAGTAGTTTAGTTTTTACTCTCTTTAAGGCGCTTAACTTATTTTTAAAGCAACTTTTTATAAGCTATAAAGCTACTTACCCTTTTATAATAGCTATAGCTTTTAACTTTAGTTTAACCTTTTTATTTTATACTATTTAAAATAGCAAAAGTATATAGCCTTATTAAATAGGCTACCTTAGCTTATACTTATTACTTATTTACTATAATATAAAGTTAGAATTAAGCTAAGTGCTTACTAAAGCAGTTAAAATAACATTTATAAATATTGCCTATAAGGGCTAAGTATAATTATTCTCTCTCCTTATACTAATTAGCTATATAGTAGCTACACCTTAGGGTAGCCTTATAGTATACTATAATATAGCTAAATTTATAGTATTTATAGCACTATTTAGGGTAAATAATATTATTATATAGTTTAATATTAAATATCTTAGCTTTAAAGACTACCTTAACTTAATATAGGTAGTTAGCTATATTTACTCTATTAATGCTTATAATAAAGGGAGCTTTATTAAAGATACTATATAGTTTCTAAGTTATAACCCTAACTATTCTAAGGCTATTAATAGTAGTAAGAGCTTTTATAATATTCTTTTTTAATTAGTTTTAGTAAAGGTAGTTAGGGAATCCTTTAATAATTATACTAAATACTTAGTATTAAAAGGTTATATTTAGTTTAAATATATATTAAACTTAGTTCTTACTTATTAAGTAAGGTTTAGCTAAGTCCCTAAATATTATAATAGTATTTCTACTATAAAAGCGCCTTATAGCTATAGTATATTTAGTATTAATAGCTATATTAATAGTAGTAATAATATCTTTTAGGGACTTAGTTTTAAAGAGCTTATTAATAAAGGGCCCTTTAATAAGGACTTTATAATATACCTAAGGTAGTACTGCTAAGGTAACTAACTAATAGGTAAATCCTTAGCTAAAGGGGGCTATATTAGCAGTAGTATTTATCCTATAAGCTATAATAAAAGCTTAAGAGGTTCCTAAGTTAATCCTAGGCTAAATTACCTTTTTAATAGCCTTTTTAATAGTTTTCTTAAGGTTCTTTATTATAATTAGTTTAAAAGTGTTAATAATACTATAGTAAGTATATATTATTTCTATATTTAGGTAGGAGAGGTAAAAGTTTTAAATCCCTTTTAGTAAGCTTATATTAAATAGCCTAATAATTTTATTATAATTCTTATATAAGTATACTAGTGCCTTATCTTAACTTATAATAGGCTTAGAATTAACTTAAGGGATAGCTATATTATTATTATTATTAGTCCTTATATTTAAGTAGTAGTAACTTTATAAGAGGCTATAATTCTTAGTATTAATATCTATTAGCATTATACTACCTATTACGCCTATACTTTAGGACTAATATAGTATTAAAGAGGAGGGTAAATAGGCTTAATAAAATGTTTTATTAACTTTTTAAGCAGTTTAGAGTCGATTCTGCAGCGCTGTTGCGGTGCGGGCGAATTCGCAAAAAGTCTAGTATTATATAATTCTTTATTTTATATTAACTATATTTAGTAGAAAAAGGCTATAGTAGATTTTCTTAAGTTTAATAATAAGAAGCTTAAGGCACTATAACTTAGTCTTATTAAGGTTATTAGTAATAATTTTACTAAAAGTAAGTCTATTTTATTTAATTTAATAGAATTACTAATTACTTTTTGTTTTAAAGTAATTTTTTATATAAGTTATAAGCTTATAAAATAGTAGAAATATATTTATAAGTGTATTAAGGTAAAAAGTAAGGGTATCTTTTATAAGTATTATTAAAAAAGCTTAAGGCTAAACCTTTAATAGAATATTACTCCTTATATATATATTAGTAAAGATATTAATCTTTAGGGTAATAAAGTTATATATTTTACTACTATATTTATCTTCCTTAATATATCCCTTAATAAAGTCTCTTAAAATTTAGTAGATTTACTTATTTATAAGGTTGTTAAAAGTAAGCATTTATAAGTTCCTTTATAGGTCTTATCTCTCTTATTAATTATTAAGATATTAACTTTACTAGCTTTTAATAGATTTTAGCTATTCTTTAGATTATTTAAAATAGTATGCCTAAATCTATAGTTTAGGGGGTTTTTAAAAGCTTTCTTTTAGTAAAGGGAAAGCTAAAGGGACTCTTTTAGCTTATAAAGTATAAAAAGGGAGCTTTTATATATATTATATAGCTATATAGGGTTTTTATATATTTTATAAGCTAATAGGAGGGTTTTATATATTTTACTCTTTTAAAGGGGGATTTTATATACTTTATATAAGGGAAAATAGTAAATTAAGAAACCTTTAGTTAATTTTCTTATTAGTAAGCTTTTTTAACTTAAAAAGGGATTTAGCAACCTTAGCTTATATACCTTTATTAAGCTTAACTCTTTAGTCTTAAAGAATATCTCTTAAAGCTCCTTAGATTAAAGCACTAATTCTTTTAAAGTTAGGGAATTTTTAGTTTTTAAAATTCTTTTAAAAGTTTTATATTATTTGCTTAAAGCTTTAGTTCTTATTATAGTATAGCTAAATATAGTATATAAATATATTATTAAGCTTAATAAGAGAAGTAGTATAAAGGTTAGCTAAGTTATCTTAGATATACTCTTAGTTAAGCAAAATTATATTATAAAAGCTTTTAATAATATTAGGTATAGTATTAAGATATAAGTGTTTTAATCCTACTATTAAGCTAAAATTAAGGTTTTCTTACTCTTATAATATTCTTTAAAAAGGGTCTTTCTCTTATAATTATATTATAGTATTATATTTATTAACTAGCTTAGTTAAAGAAAAAACTTAGTTTTTACTTTAAAAGCTAAAAAGTAAGAAATTAAGGGTTTTTATTATAATAAATAATAAAGATAAAGGTTTTTTTATATAATAATTAGTAGTAGTATTTAAGTTTATAAAAGTTATTATTATAAGAAAGGTCCTTTTCTTTTATTAATAAAAAATAGTTATATAGGCAGAACTTAACCTTAAAAGGTCTTTTAAAAAGTATAAAAATTCCCTACTTATAATATAGTAATAAAACCTAATCTTATAAAAGGTCTTTTAAAAGCTATCTCTTTAAATAATCTTATAAATCTATAGTTTTATAACTATTAATTAGTATTAGTTTAGCTAGTATTATATATAATAAAAAAAGGTGATAGAAAAGGGTTTAATTTAGCTTATTTATAAAGGTTTTAAGCTAGCTTAAAAGGTTAAAAAAGGTAGGAAAAGTAGTATTATTATTAGCCTACTTTTCCCTCTAAGTGTAGCCCTATATTTATAGGGATGCACCTAATAGGAGCGCTACTCTCGCTTCTATTAATCCGCTTAGGCTCTGCCGAGGTTCTCCCATAAGGGGGCAATTCCAACAATAGCCTTTTTCTATTAAATATAGTTAATATAAAGCTTTAAAGTTAGCTAATTATAGTTATTAGTAGCGTTTTTAAGTATAAATTAGTAATTTTTCTTTATATACTAACTTTTAAAGGAGTGCTTAAAGACCTTAAAAAGTGCTTAAAGGTTAATAAAATTATTAACCTATAGTAATAAATTATAGAAATAGATAATTTAAGTAATTATAATAAGGCTTACTTTATAAACTATTACTATAGCTAAGTAAATAAGTCCTATTTTTCTATATAAAAGTAAGGAAAGTTATATTTTCTTTATAAATGCTTTATTTATAGTAAATAAGGCTATTAATTAACTAACTACCTTAAGTATAAGTAGTAAAAGGTAAAGGAAAAATAGTAAAAAAATAAAAACTATAAAACACTATTTATAAAAAGTAGCTATAATACCTTTTTATAAGCTTTTAAAGGTATTTTAAAGAAATATAGTAATAAAGATTTAAAAGAAAATAATAAAGAGAACTATTTAGCTTAATAAGTTATTAATACCTTCTTTACTATAGAAAAAGAGTAATAAAACCCTTTAAAGCTAACCTTTATATAATTTTTTACTATAACCCTTATTATAAATATAAAGCTAGCTTTAAAGCTACTAATATATATATTATAAACCCTAACTTTTAAAGAATTTTAACTTTTAAAGATACTTAAGAATAATACTTTTAAATATACTTTATTAAGAAATAACCCTTATAATTATACTAATAACTCTAACCCTTAATACTTTATATTAAAAGAAAAATATAATAATAAAGTATTTTAAGAAATTATACTTAATACTAATATTATAGGTATTTTAACTATTAGTCTTAATTAAGTAAAAGTATTAATAAAGTTAATACCTTACTTAAAGATTAAAGTTATAAATTAATATACTATTAACTTTAATATAGAATTAGTAAAATTCTTAGGTATTCTTTAAGTGCTAATAGTCTTTAGCACTATTAATTTTTATATTTTTAGCTTATTAATACTATTTCTATATTATATTATAGATATAAATAGGATAAAAGTAAAGCTTAATAATATTATAAATATACTAATTTAAGGATTAATAAGAGTCCTAATTATCTATAAATAGGGATATTCTTAGTAGACTTTATAAGCTAATAAAGCTAAGGTTTTCTACCTTTTAAAATAAAAGATTTATTAACTTTACTACTATTTTAGTTACCCTTTTATTATATAATTAAGCTAACTACTATAATAAGTTAGTAAGGATATAACTATAGAAATTATTAAAAAACTAACCTATAAATGCTATTAATATTAACTTTATAATAAATCCCTTAGTAGGTTTAAATTTATATTAAAAAAGGACTATAAATTTAACTATAAAGTTATTATTAATATTCTTTAAATTAATAATAAACTAAATTTATATATTATTAATACTATAACCTTATTTTAAGCTATATATTTCTTTAATTTAAAAAAGTAAAAGGTATATAATATTTAAAATACTTTAAAAGAATACTAAATTAATATATATTTTAGGCCTTTAAACTAAATAATTTATAATACTAATAAGGCATTTACTTCTATAAAATTCTACTACTTAGTATAGTTAATAGCTATTAATATAAGTAAAGTCCCTATTAAAGCCTATAATAGTATAAGAAAGGTTAAATATTATTATACCTTATTAAAAAGGGTATATAATATTATTAAGGCTAAGTTTAGTAACTTTTTTATACTAAGTTAAAGGTTATAAATAGCTATTAAAACTATTAATAACTTTACTAAACTTAATAGCTTTATACTAACCTTATTAGTGTTTAAAATATATTTATAAATAATAATAAAATTAGCCTTAAGCCTCTTAATAACTTAAAGGGCTATAATTCTTTATAAAGCTACTAATAAAGCCTATAAATATTTTAAAAAGAGGCAACTTTATAATATATTATATATAAGAAATAGGCTAGATACTTTTCTAACCTATAAGCTGCTATTATAATTTAATATAAAGGTATAGTATAAGAAAGGTAGTTAATATAGCCCTTATAAGTTATTAGCTATAAATAATAAAACTTATACTATAGTAATACTTAATAGCTCTATAGACTTTTAAAGTATAGTTATAAAGCCTTATATAATAAAACTAATTAATAATAATAAAGTTATTAGCTTATTAAGAGAGAAGGAGAATAAGAAAGAGAAGAAGGTAAATAAAGAAGAGAAGGAACTTTATAGGAGAATAAAGTTACCTTTAGTATAAGCTAAAGGGACTATAGTAATACTATTTATAAAGAAGGGAAGGGGATAATTAAAAAAGATTCTTATAATAATAATTACTATACTAAAAATCTTAGAAGATAATATTAAAGTGATAATAAATATATTTATTATTAAAGTCCCTATAATAATAATTACTATAAATAAAAGGCAGCTTAAAGGTGCCCCTTATATACCTATAGTAATTACTATTATAAAAGAATAATATTACTAAAAGGTCTTTATAATAATAATTACTATAAGTAAGGGGCAGCCTTAAGGTGCCTCTTAAGTGTTTATAGTAATAAATACTATAAAGGATTACTATTTTTAGTATATTTATATTATTTTCTAAGAAAGGTATAAAAGGCTTATAGTAAATAATACTATAAGTTAAAAAGTTATAAACTAAAAAGGTAAAGGATATTAGAATAATATCCCTTATATTAGTTTACTATAAGTATAGTTAATAAAATAAAAAGGTATTAAGTATATTTTATACCTCTCTCTTATTAACTTTAAAATACTACTATAGTAAGGCTTAGAAAAGAGAGGTATATAAAAGAAGAAAAAAGGGAAGGTATTAAGAAATAAGACTAAGAAAATAGTAGCTATTATATATATTAATAATAACTATAGAGATAATACTAAGGATTTTACCTTTCTAACTATTAAGAAAAAGAATAACTTTTAGCTTATAATAAACTTTAAAAAGAAAGGTAAAATAACTAATAAAGGTAAGCCTTTTACTAAGTTTAATAAAAAAGAAGTTAATATTTTATTATTTTATAAAGTCTTTAAATTTATTACTTTTAACTTAGAAAAATATAGAAACTACTATCTCTTTAACTTTTATATAGTTTAAGAGATAAAAGAAAAAGGTATTAATAAGCCTTATAAAAAATTAAGGCTAGTAATCTAAGGGTATAGTAATAAAGGAAAAGATATAATTCTTATATAATTACTAATAATTTAATAAGCTAGCTAATAACTTATTATAGCACTAGCACTATTACTAATAAAAGAGAATATTTCCTTATAGATTTAAAATATTATATAAGCTTATATATAGTTTTAGACTACTTTTAATAGGTTAATTATTATAAGATTGCCTTAATAAATTACTTATTTATATTTTATAGATATAATTATAAAAGTAATTAAGCTACTTTATAAAATAGCTAAGGTAGATATTTATTAGTAAGTAACCTATATAAAGTATTATTAAGAAAAACTTATAATAATAACCTTAAACTATAATCTATACTTATTAATTACTTTAAATAAGAACCTAGATTTTAGTATTATTAAAATATAAACTAATAATACCCTTAGCTTTAATAATACTATATTTTTTAAGAAAGAAAAAGCTAAGTTAAAAAATATTAGATTTACTATAAAATTAAAGTAAAGGCTAATATTTAAAGAACTCTTTATCTTTAATAGCTATATTCTCTTATAGTATAAAGATAAGAGTATAAAAGTTAAGTAAAAAGGCTAAAGTAATAAGCTTATAATAGTTAAGACTAATAAGCTAAGTATAAAGGCAAAATATATAAAGTAATAAGCTTATAAAGTATATATCTTAATAATTTACTAACCTAAAGCTACTTTTAACCTTTTAGTTATAGTAAAAGCCTAAAACCTTAACTAAACTAATATAAATAAGCTTAATAAGAGAATTTAGTAGTAAATTAATAATTCTAAATAAGGAATTTAATATATTTTACTTAAGCTTTAATTAATAGCTTTATATATTTTTATTAATAGTTCTTTTATAAATAATAAAAACTTAAGCTTATAAATTAGCTTTATAATAATCCTTAGCAATAAGAAAAAGAATAGTACTAATATTAAATTTAAGCTTTATAGGAATATTATTATATATAGCTTAATAAAAAGTAAAAGAGTGTGATGGATTTAAGCTTTAGGCTTAGATTCTAAGCGCTCCCTCTATAGGCCCTTTATAGGCCTATAGGGCTTGCTTAAAGTCGCCCTTACACACCTATATTATATATAAGCTAAATATATAGTAAAGGGGAGAAGGGCTTTCTCCTTCTTCTTTAAGGATATTAATAATACTATTATTACTAAAAAGTAGTAGCCTTTTAAGCTAAACTATAATAATTAATATTCTTTACCTTTTTAATAAATATAAGGAGTATAATAAATCTAAATTAAGGTAATAATATAATACTTTTAAAGGGTATATAGGAACTTTAGTACCTTTAGGAAAGGGTTATATAGTAAGATATATAGCTAAAAAATATATACCTTTAAGTAGCTATAATAGGCGCACTACCTTATAATATTACACTAGCTTTATATAATATAACATTAGGTAGGCCTTAATAGAAGCAGCCTAAACATAAGCCACTTCTAATAGGGACCCTTTATAATAGTAATAAAGCCTTCTTTTAAGCCTAATAGAGCTTAATAGTATATAAGCTTAAGGCTAATTCTAATTTTATTAGTAGTAACTATAATAAATAGTTTTTAATCTATTAAAACTTAAGGCTAAAGATTTAAGCTTAGGTTGCCCTTTTCTTTAAGTTAAGATATATCTTTATATATACCTTAGAGTAATTCCTTACCTACCTTAATAGTATATTTATAGACCTTTATTAAAAAGAATATATAGTTTTAGAGCTAAATTAGCTTAAATAGTGCGCTAATAAACGCTTTATAAACTTTTATATCTATTTTAAATAGAAGCTAGTTTTAGTAAAAGGTATTAATTAAGTAAATATAATAAAGCTATTTAAACTTTATATAGCCCTTAATAAATAAATATAGGATTATTATATAGATTATAATATCCCCTATAATAACTACTATAAAGCTATTAAATATTACTATAGTATTATACTTAATATTAACTTATATTACCTTAAGAAATATATTAAGGTAAAGCGTTTTAGCTACACTAGCTATAATAAAGATAGTAATATAAAAATAACTAATATTAACTTAGCCTCCTTTTTAATAGTAATAGGTAAGAAGGGAAAGTTAAGAAAGAAAGTAGCTAAAAATAAGACTAATTTCTTAATAAAAGCTAAGTAAGCTAAGTAGGTAATACTAAAGGTATACTAATAGTAAAGGTAAGTAAGTTAATGCCTTTGCTATAAAGTTATTAAGTACTTTATTTAATAGTATTACCTTTTACTACTAAATTACTTAATAAATATAATAGTAATATAGGTTTATAAAGTCTTTAAAGAGAATATAATAAGTAAGTTTAGTAGCTTTAATTTAAAAAAAGATAGCCTTACTACCTAAGTCTTAGTAATAAGAGTAATAATAGTGTTGCCTATTATACTAACTACTATATAAATTAATTATAGTAAGAGTATAGTAAGATAAAATAGAATATAAAATTACTACCTTTTCTTATCCTACTCCTTTATAATAATCTCTTTTTCCTTTAAACCTAAGTTAATAATAGGTATAATAGCTTTATAATTATAAGTAAGAAAGTTATATAGCAGCTTAGTCTTACTTATATTTACCTACTATATATATATAGTATTACTATAGCTATAGAAACTTTTAACTTAGTTTAAGGGGCTGCTATAATATAGCTATATATTATATATTTAGTTTGCTTTTAAGTAGATATTAATAGTTAGGTTTTCCTTATAGCTGCCTATATAATCCTAAGGTTATTCTATAACTATATCTTAGGTACGCTATAGCTATTATATAATAGAATTAAACTATATATAATATAACATTACTTAATAGTAAGCACGCACCCTAAATTAGAAATTAAGGCCTTTAATATATAAAAAGTGTAACACCCTACCTTAGCTATTTTAGGCTCTATTTATGCTAATTTAGCGTATAGGGTAGTAAAGATATAGATAGATATATCCCTTATAGTTACTAACCTTTATAAGATAATATTTATCCTATTAGTATTTATAGGCTTACTAATCCTAAATAAGGCAGCTATCTTAAAACAGCTCTTAGTAAAGCTTTAGAACTTTATAAACCTCTTTAGTAAGGAAAATACTAATATACTACCCCCTTATTAAGGCTAGTTAAACTACTATATTTACTTATACTAAAACCCTAATAGATTAGTACTAAAGCTCCCTTAGGCACCTTTATATAATATACTATAGAATTAGCTACTAAAGATTTAAAAATAAATTATAAAACTAATAGATAAAGAGTAGATTTAGGCTTTTTTCTTATTAGCTATAGCCTTTATACTTTTAGTTTAAAAGGTAGAAGGTAGTTAGTAGTTTTATATAAACTACTATATATTAAATAAGGTTATAAACTAAAACCACTACTTACTACTATTTATTAAGGAGACTTTACGCTTCTTTACTAAGGCTTAGTAATTTATAAAGCTAGATATTTATACTGCTTTCTATTAAATTTATATAGCTAAAGGGGATAAATATTTAATAGCTTTCTATATATACTTTAGCTTATTTAAATAGCTAGTATACCTATTTAGCTTAGTAGGTGTATTAATAACGTTTTAATACTATATTAATAGTACTTTAAGGGATATATTAAGGGACTATATAACTGCTTACCTTAATAATATCCTTATTTACTTTAGTAGCTTATATAAGAACTATACTTAGCAGACTTAAGAAATTCTCCTTTACTTTTAATAGGTAGGTTTATACCTTAATATTACTAAGTGCGCTTTTAAAGTAATAAAGGTTAAGTACTTAGGGTTTATTATTTAAGCTAAATATATAGTATACCCTAACCCTAAGAAAATTATTATAATTTATAACTAAAAAGCCTTAACTAAAGTTAAAGGTATTTATAGCTTTTTAAGCTTTATAAACTTCTATTAAGAGTTTATTATAAACTTCTTAAACTTTATTAAACTATTATTAGCCTTAATATAGAAAGGGGCACTATTTATATAGTCTTAGGCTTATAAGGATGCATTTTAGTATCTAAAGGCAGCTTTTATTTTATACTTAATCCTAGCTTAATAGGACCTTAACTAAAATACTATAATAGAGGCAGATTCCTTAAAAGAGGCTATTAAGGGTTGCCTCTCCTAATATAATAAGAAAGGCGTGCTTTACTTAGTTATATACTACTTTATATAACTAATAGTAGCAGAATAGAACTATACTATATATAATAAAGAACTCCTTAGTATAATCTCTTATTTAAAGGCTTAGTTAGTAAAGCTTTAAAGTATAGCCTATCCCTTTATAATTCTTATAGACTATAAGAATTTAAAATACTTCTTTAGCCCTTAAAAAATATCTAAATAATAGGCTTAATAAGCTAAGATACTAATACTTTTTTACTTTTACCTTTATTACTACTTAAGCAGTTAAATAGAGAGATTAAATATATTATTTTATTAAAAATAAAATAAGTTTAAGGCAGCTTTAATAAGGTAGGCACTTATTAACCTAATCTTTATAGCAGTAGTTAAAACTTAAGGTTCCCTTAATAGTTCCTAAAAAGTCCCCTTAGGTATCTATTTAATATCCTATAAAAACCTATTAAGAGGGTGTAATTTCTTTACTAAAGCATACCTTTAAGACCTTTAAAACACTAATATTTAAAAGGACCCTATATATTTAGTAAAGTTAAAGGTATTATAAAAGGGGGCTTATTAATTCCCTTTAAAAGCATAGACTTACTAATAAATAGCAGACTATAGGGTAGATATATATAAGGCGCTATTATTCTAAGGCTAACTTTAGGCTTTATAATATAAGCCTTTAACTATAGCGCTAATCTACTATATTTATAAGTCTCTCTTACTAAGCTACTTAAGTAGGAATATAATATTTTAAGCTTTTTATAAAAACTTTTACTAAGAGGGGATATTAGCTAATATTATAAGGTATATTTAGAATTGCTACTATTTTACTAGGTAGAAAAGCTATTAGTTATATTAAGGCTTACTACGCCCTATTCTAGCTTTAAACTGCTTTTAATTATAAATCTTTATTAACTTTATAATAAACCTCTTAGCCTCCTTACTAAATACTTTATAATACCTTATAGTAATTATTAACTACCTATTAAAATATATTTAGCTAAAGGCTATAATAACTATAGCATTTAAAGTATATATATAGTAGTTCTTAAAGTGCTAATAGCGGTTTTATAGATTCCCTTAGAGTATTATTTCTAACTATAGCTTAAATTAGGTAAAGGGGTTTTAATTTATACTATATTTCCTTACTAAAACTAACTACTTATTATTTATATTACACTATTTTTAAATTAATAATAGTACTAAATAAGTAAACTAAAAGATATAGTTAATTCTTTATATTATTATAGGATTCTTATAATATAATTAGCTTAGCTATCTTTCTATTTATTAGCTTATATTAAATAATTATATATTTACTATTATAGGGGTTAGTATAAACCTTACCTTTTATAGATTTAATATAAATTTTATTTAGTATATTAAAGGCCTTACTAAAAGCCTTATATTACTTAAGGGGCAGGTAGTTTAGTTTCTTAAATATATTTATAAGAATATATAACTAATTTAGGTAGTAATTAATTTTACTTAATAATATTAATAAGAGTTAGTAAATTATACCTACTAATTAGTAAAGAAATTTATAATAAGGGATAAGGTATAGTTAAACCTTTACTATATAAAAACTAACTATTTAAGCTAGAAACTAAACTAAGTTATAGTAAAGTATATTATACTAAAGGTCTCTATACTATTAACTATTTACTTAAATATATTAAAAGGTATTTACCCTATTTTTTATATTAACTTAGTAGAATATACTATAAATAATCTACTTTTATTCTAAGTCCTTTAGGATCTTTACTTAAAACCCTAACTCTTTTAGCCTTTTAATAATTTAAAGCTAGTAAAGTATAAAATAAAAGAAATTTTAGCTATTAAAAACACTTAAAGTTAGGGTAATTAATATAATATCTTAATAAAATAGGTAGGCTATATATAGCTAATATAAAAGCCCTTAAAGAGTATAAAGAATACTAAAGCTTTAACTTAGTTTAAAGCTAAGTAAGGTAATATATATTTATATAATAATTTAGTTATATATTTATTAACTTTTATTTTATACTTAATAAAAGGCTTACTTAAACTCTAATAAATTACTTTAATATACTATAGATTATTCTCCTTTCCCCTTTAGTAAATATTTAATTATTTACTTTTATTACTATTTTCCTTCTTTTTATCTTTAGCTAGCTCTTTAACTTATACTAAGTAGCGCTAGCTATTAGTATTCTACTTCTATATTAAAGCTAGCTTAAGTATATAAAAGCTAAATAAAAGGTAGTATTATAAACTAATAGGTATTTAAAAGCTAGCTAAGGTTTAGCTAAGTAAAGGTAGTAGACTAATTAGTATTACTTTATAATAATAAGGTAAAAGGGAAATAGATTAGTAAAAGGTAATAAATATAAATAAAGTAGTAGTAAAAGACTTAATTAAGATAGTAGTAAGTAATAGATAAAAAATAGCTAAAGTAATAGTAAGTAATAAATAAGGAATATCTAAGGCAATAATAAGTAATAGGTAAAGAATATTTAAAATAGTAGTAAGTAATAGGTAATAAGCTATAAAAAAGAGCTAAAAATAACTTAAAGTGCTATTAACTTAATTAAAAAGATACTTATAATTAAGGTAGTAGTAAATACTAGCTTATAAAAGTATTAATATAAATAAGGTAGCTAAAAATAATATAGGTATAGTAAATATAGCTTAATAGTATAAAAAAGAGAAGGATAAAGGTATAGTAAATAAGGGCTAAGGTAGGGTAAAAAAGGGTTAAGGCTAAAATAAAAGAACTTAAGATATACTAACTATAGTATATTTAAATAAACTACTAAATAAAAGGGTAATAAAGCTATTATAAGCTAAAGTTTAGTGCTTAGTAAGTAGCTAAGCTTAGTAAATAAGTAAGGGTAAGTAATAAAGTAAGGTAAAAGTAAGCTAATTAATAAAAGGGGCTATTATAAAATAGAAAGTAGCTATAGTAGGTGTAGCTAAGGATAAAACTAAGAATAAAGTAGTAGTAAGGCTATTACTATAGTTACTATTATTACTTCTACTATTAATAATAATAAAGGTAGTAATAATAGTAGTAAGGTAAATAAGTATATTAATTAAGTAAGAAGTAAGGTAAGTTATATTACTTTTAGCTTACTTAATAAAAGGGGTAGTATTAAAAGTATTAGTAAAAAATAGCTTAAAGAGAGAGTGCTTAAAAATTAAAGGTAAGTAGTAATAAAAGCTAAATAGTTTATTTAATATAACTTAAAAACTTAATAATAATTAAAAGATAGGCTTTTAAAAAGGTATAAATTAAGTAATAACTAAGTGTATAGTATAGTAAAAGGGGGTAAAGATAGGTGTAATAAAGGAATTATTTTAAGTGTAAATAGTAAGTAAGGTAACTAATACTATATAAATAAAGATAAGATTTTCTAATATTATAGCTATATTTTAAACTAAGGCTATATATTAAGAGAGAGTAGTATATATAAAAGTAAGTTTAATACTAATATAATATAAGATAGTGTTTAAAATAATAAAGGATAGAGTAGTAATAGTAGAGGTAAAGGTAGGGGATAGGGCAATAGTAGTAGTTAAAAAGGTAATAAATAGTGTTTATAAAGTTTTTAATAAAGGGGCAAAGGGGGCGCTAGCTAAAGGCTAAAAAAAGGCAAATTAATTACTAATAGCACCCTTAGCTAGGCTATAAATAGCCTTATATAGCACTTAAAAGTATTTTCTTAAAGTTAAGAATTAAGTAGTTAACTTTATATAAGTAGCTAGCTACTTAGAAGCTGCCTTTTAAGCTAATATATTAATAGCCTTACCTTAGTCTATAGCCTTAGCTATATTATAGGTAGTATAGTAAAGAGTAGAGTTAGTAGTAAGAATATAGTGTCTCTATATATACTTTTTATACTTTTAATAGCACTTTAAATAGGCTTTATTAGGGTTAAGCTTATAATTAAAGTAGCTATTTTTTAAGGTATAGATAAGATAACTTAAGCACTATATTTAAATAATATACTAAGGATTATATACCTTATTATTAGAATTACCTACTACTATAAAACATTCTATAGTTTAAGAGTTATTATTAAGTAGGTAACGTTCTTTAGGTATATTAGCAGTAGTAAATATAGTATAGGTATCTATTAATTAATAAATAAGGTCTAAGAAGGGTTCTTTAGGCTTACTTTATAAAGGCTTTATAAAAGCAAAAGGAGAGTAAGCTAGTAATATAAAAAGAGTAAAGGATATAGTAAAAGATTATAGAAATAGTGTAATAATTATAGATAAGAGGCTAAGAGGTAAAGAATAAAGTATAAAAAAGGTCTCTTTAAATATATATAGAGAGATATTTTTATAAGAAGGATAGGGGCTAAATAATAGTTTAAGGGGATATATTAGGGGGTGTAGAGTAGAATATAGGAGATTTTATATCCTACTATAGGCCTAAAGTAATTATATATATCCCCTAAATTACTTATAGTTAATATACTTAGATTTTCCTTTTAAAATAGTTTATTATTTTATTTATTTATATATTTAGTTTTAAATAGAATAGTAATTTTCTTATTAGGCTAGTTTAGCTATAAATAGTGTTAAGCTAGCTACTAAAGCAGGCCCTTAACACTAATAAAGTAGGGGCCTAAGTGGATCCTTAAGAATAGGTAGTAGAATATATATTATATAGGTTATTATTCCCTTACTACTAAACTATAGTAGATCCTTGCCTTTTATATAAAGCAGCTAAATAAGAAGTAAGAAGGGGGCTATATAATAGATTTAAGCTTTAGGCTTAGATTCTAAGCGCTCCCTTTATAGGCTCTTTATAGGCCTATAGGGCTTATTTAGAGTTGCCCTTATGTATTTATATTATATATAAGCTAGATATATAGCAGAGGGAAGAAGGGCTTCCTCCTTCTCCCCTAAGGATATTAATAATACTATTGTTACTAAAAAGCAGTAGCCTTCTAGGCTAAACTATAACAAAGAGTTATAAAAAGTGCTTTTATATTAAAGCTATATAAAACAGTATAAAGCGCTAATATTGCCTATATAGTAGGCACTATATTAAATATAATTACTAAGAAGTTATAAATTCAGCCTTTTAAGTAATAAAGTTTAGCCTTATTAAACCTTCTTTTTTAGCTAAAACTAATTTTATCCTTAAAGGTATTTTACTATACCTTTTTATATACTTAAGTATAGTTTTAGCTATATCTTTTAATATTAGCCTTTTTTATAATTTTAGTAGTATCTCTTAGTTTATTAGCTTTTTGCCTTTATAATTAAGCTATCTTAATAGTGTGTTAGGGCAAATAGCTTAGGAGGCTAATGTAGCTGTAGCGCGGGATGTAGTTGCAACTAAGTAAGGGTAGGCCTAACTATTTAATTAAGGGGAAAAGTATAAGTAAAGAGTGTTTTCTATAGCTTTTCTTTATACCTTATAGTATATTTTTACGCCTATTTAAAATATTAAAATATTAAAATAAAATCTTTATTATATTCCCTTTTTCCTTATATACCTTACTAATATATAAGCTTTTAAATTAAAAACACTTACTATTTCTATAAAGTAAATATAATAAATTATTTAACTAAAAAGAAACCTATAATTTAAGACTAAAATTAAGCTTATTACTATACTAGTTATTATTATAGAAGAGATCCTAAGGACTATTGTTAGTAGTGTAGCAGCCTCTATAGATTGCAGAGTTAAGTGTACTAAAGGGTTGTGTAGGTTTTAGGGTTAACACAATAGTATATTAGTAAGGTTACTCTTTCCTACCTTATATTTAATTATAAAGTTAAATAAGCTAAGAAATATATATTATCTTACCTACTAACTATTTAGCTTACTTAAGCTTATAAACGTTTATAGGTTATAGTAATTTAAAAAAACCTTTATTAGTATTACTATACCTTTAATATAGTATTATTAGTGTTTAAATAACTTAACTATAGTAAATAACTCTTAGTTAGCTATATTATAATTATATTTTATATTAATAAACTTTTAAAACTAAAATATAATAAAATAATATTACCCCTTATTATTTAGCTAAAAAATAATACCTATTATAGTAAATATAAATATATTAGCCTTAATATAAATTAAGCTTAGTAAGTTATAGTATTATAGTAGTAGTACCTATTAAAAGGTAGTTTTTAGGCTATTAAATACTAGCTATTTACTTTTACTAAATATAAATTTCCTTATTTAAATACCTTTTTAGCTCCCCTTTATTAATATATTAAGAGGTGTTATAATAGCAAAGTATTAGTATATAAATTATTAATAAAAGTTATAAAACCTAAGGAAAACTTAAATATTATAAAAAGTTTTAAGTTTCTTTTACTTTTAAATTATCTTTATTTATTTTTAGTTTATTAAAATACTTTTAATTAATAAAATAAATCCTAGGAATTCTACTAAGTCTTAGTAAAAAATATATTTAAAAGGCTTTATATATAGCTTAGCACCCTTTATCTTTTTTAGAACTTATTAAATATAGTTAGTATACTTTTCTTAGGTTTTTAAAAAAATAAGAATATTATTTGAATACATTATATAAATTATATTAACTAGCCTTTATAATACTTAATAAATATAGCTTTAGAATATAGCTAAGGTATTAATTAGTTTAAAGGGTATAATAAAATACTTATAGTAACTATATTAAATATAAAACGCTATTTTCTACTTATTACCTCCCTTAATTTAAATATAGTAATATATATTTTTAATATTAATTTTTATAAAGAATTATACCTTTTAGTATTAATTAAGTATTTCTACTATTAAAAGCAAAGTATAATAATTCTTTAGTATAATCTTATTAAAACCTTAATAGTTTATATATAATTATAAGGTGCTATTCTTCTTTAGTATAAATAAAATAAGTACTTTAGCTAAGCTTTTTAATAGTTATATTTACTTATTTACTAAGTTTTCTTTAAGATATTCCCTTAGAATTATAAGCTTATATTAAGATAAGGGGTAAATAAAGCTATAAAGGGAGGTAGTGTTAAGTTATAAATTAATTATATAATTAGTATTTTTCTTAAATAGTAATACACTTACCTTTTTTAAGCTAAAGATATTTAGAAATATATAAAGTTTTAAGGGTATATTACTTAAGGTTTAGTTATTATATACCTATACCTTATCTTTTAATTTTATAAATCTATTATTTTAAATACTTTAAATAGTATATATAATAGCCTTATTATAGTACTTTTTAAAGAAATAGTAAAGAGATATAAATAAAAGGTTAATATATATAATCTTAAACTATTATTATTATATTTATATTAATAAATATATATATTTTTTAAATAAAGTATATATCTTAATTAATAAAGGGCTTCTCTATATTCTTAGGTCTTTATTAATAGTAATATATAATAGGGTTAAATCCTTTTAGCACTTTTATAAGTTAGTAATACTTATTAATACTTAATAAACGCTATATTTAGGTATAGTTAATGCATTAATTACTTAAATTTTAGGGGGTTTAATATTACTTTTATAAAATCTTTATTATTTTATAAACTCTATATTAATAATATTTATATTAAAGTAAGTATTAAGATTTATAAAGGTATAAATAGTAATTTAGCCTTAAGTTATAATAAAGGTATAGAATTATTATTTAATAAGGAATTAAGACCTTATAAAAGTAAGGGTAGCTACTTTTATTAGTTAGTGTTTTTTAAATAGCTTAAGGGGTTCTTTACTAGCTAATTATAGTTATAGTAAAGGTAATTTATACTACTATAATTATAATATTTTTACTAATTATAGATTTAGTTATAGTTTAACCTAATAGTAGAAGTTAAGGGTCTTAAAGGTATATATAATAGCTATTAATTCTATAAAAATTAAGCTTATTAATAGTAAGGCCCTTTTATATGCTTATTATTATTCTTAGTATCTACTTTATACTTATATTATAGTAGTATTATATTTTAGAATTATTAAGTAATTTAAATAACTTTCTCTTTTATTTTCCTTATAATTAATATATAAAGGTTAATATAATTTTAAAGTTTAAATTATAACTTAGTAAAAAATAAAAAAGCTTAAGCTTATTTATTTACTTTTTTTAGGTATTTCTTTAGAGAATTAAGGTAAATACTAAAGTTAATAAAGCTTTAGCTATTTTATTATTTTATATTTTTTATTATAGTTATAATTTAAGCTTTATAATTAGTAAAGTCTCTTAGTAAAGTTAGTATTTACTTTTAAAACTTTTTTTAGTTATTTTTAAGTTTTTTTTAGTATTTTATTAGTTATTTATTAAGGAATTAGTTTTATTTTACTTAATAGGTTTAGTATATATAGTTTAATATAAAGAGAATTTTTTAGTAGTTTTAATAGAACTTATATTTTACCTTATTAAAAGTATAAGTTAGATTATTAATCTAAATTTTATATTTTTATAAGTTAATAAAGTGTATTAAAGGGTTAATATTCTTAATTTAAACTTTACCTTTATTATTATTAAAGAAATTATTAAGAAAGCGCTATTTTTTAGCCTCTTTTTTACTAATTCCTTCTTAGTAAAAAGTAGTAAAAAGTTCCTTCTTTTATTTCTATAGTTTTTTTAGTTTTTTTAATTAAGTAATTTACTTCTTTATTACTTAGAATTTTTTTTATATTATAAATAAGTTTAAGGTAGACTTAATTATAGTAAGAGTTTTTTTTTATAGGTTCTTTATAAATTAGTTAAGGTTTATTAATACTTTAAAGAATATAAAGTCTTTTATAAGTATAGTAGCTAGTTATTAAGTAGTAGGTATTATATTATCTTTAAATAGCTAAAGAGAAGCTTTAGAATTATTAAATAGTAAATTAGTAGCTAAGTAAAGGTAATATAGTATTAAGTGTATTAACTAAAGCTTACCTTTTTTAAGTTTTTATATATATATATCTAGGGTTTTTATATGCTAAATAGGTAACTAAGCGTAGGCGCCTAGGCGGCGCACCTTATAAGGTGTGCACACCTTACATATACCTAAAAGCTTTATTATTAGCTAATTCGCAATTAAATTTTATTTATAGCCTTATAGCTTATAATTAATAAAGAAAAGCACCTTTATCCTAACCTTAATAAAGCCCCTTAATCTAAGTGCCTACCTTACTACTATATTACAGCCTTAGGGGTTCTTTATAGGCACTGCCTCTTATAGTAAATTTGTAAGAAGCAGCTAATTAAAGAGAAAGAAATTAATCTATATTAGCAAAGATATCGCTAAGGGGCTTGAGTAGATAAGGGTACTATTATAGGACCTTTTAATCCTTTAGTTATTAAGGGAAAAGGTTAGCTAAAAGGGTTAGTTATAGTAAATAAAAGTACTAATATCTTTAGAAATACTTAGCAAAATCCCTCTTTATTTAAGTATATTTAGGCTGCTAAATAGGCTAAAGCTTAGTAATATTATAAGACTTTAAATGCATTAAAGGCGCTATCTTTAATAGCACCTACTATAATTAATATAACTTAAATATTTATAATAGCTATAGAGCTCTAAAGGCTAGAAGCTAGTAATTCTTATAAGCCTAAAACTATATAACCTTAGGTATATTTTAGGGCAATTAGTTAATTAAAAGATATTAAAGATAACACTAGTAAAGTCTCTATAGATTCCACTGCTTTACTATATAAGGCATTACTACTATTATTAAAGCCTTATAAATATAATAAAGTGCTATCTTTCTTTAATAAAAAAACCTATAATTATAATACTTTAGGATAGATTTAAGCTATATAGATTCTACTTAATTATAAAGGTAATATTAAAGAATATATTATAAAAAAGCTTAAAGCTTAAAATATATTACTTAAAGCATTATAAGTAATAATATAGTTATTATTAAATAATAAAGGATGCCTAGAATAGGAGCCTTAAATAGCTTTAATTATAGAGTTATATATAGTGTAGGTAGTGTATATTATATAACAGATTTTCTACTAGACTTAAAAGATATAGATTACTTAGTTTATATAGGGAATTATATATACAGCTAGTAATAGATGTCTTGCGCTATTGCCTAGCCACCTTTTTGCTGCCGCATACGCTGGAGCTAGTGCCTAATAAACAGGCCCTTAAGATAGAGGAGGAGGAGGAGGCTGGTAGGCAGGGGGACCTTTATGCGTTAGTATTAATTGCTTTACTTAGCGGCGCACTTAATTAATCTGCTTATTAGTATGCTTAACCTTAAACTAAAGTATATATAAAATTTAGGTATTAATAGGTATAATTAGCACTATAAGTAGAGTTTATATAGAGCTAAATAGCGGCTTATTAGTATATAAATAGGTAGCTATTAAGGTAAAACTAGCTATAAATTATAAAAAAGGCACTGCTATAGTAGCCCTTTAAGCATTCTTTAGTAAATTAAAAAAGCGCTTATTAAAAGCCTTAAACTTTAGTATAAAAATAGCTTTTTTTTTATATTTATTATTAAAGTATTAAGTAAGTATATATAAAACTAAAATAGCCTTTTTTTACTAAATAGCTATAACTATTTTATATATAAGGTAATATAAAGTAAGGTTTCTTATAAGTAGAAATAAATTATACTTATATTTATATTTTCTCTTAGTATAAAATAAGTAGCTATCTTATAAGCTTAAAATATATAAAAAATAGCTATTAGTAATAGTATATATTAAATATAATAGATATTAATAGTTAAGGTTAATGAGTAGAATTAATATATATAACTTATTTTTTAAGTCCCTTTTTATTTTATATTTACTTATTAAATAGTATAAATTAAAGAAAGAAGAGAGATATAAAGAATTATTTATAGAATATATTTTAAAATATAATAAAATTATTAATAGCTTATTAATAATATATATTTAAAAGACTTACTTTATAAATATAAAGGGATAGTAAATAAGTATAAAAAAGAGAGTTAAAGAGATTTTTTTTTAAAAAGTAGTAAAAAAATCTTAAAATATAAAATAAAAAAGAGATAAATAATAAAAAGAATAAGTAAGGTAAAAGGTAGTATAAAAGTAAGGAAAAGAGTAATATATAATTAATTTATAGTAAGGTAAGGGATATAGGCTAATTATATAATAGTTATATAAAGGCTAATTAATAGCTACTAGTTTAGTAACTTATATTTTTATTTTAGAACTATTTACTTTTCTTAGATTCTATATAGTATAATTATATAATATAACTATACGCTTTACGCCCTATACTATATCTATAATTATATTATATTAACTATAATATAAATAGTTAGCTATTAAGAGTATATAGCTATATATTATATAGTATAGGAGAGGTAGAGAAGGGAGCTATATAATAAATTTAAGTTAGTAGCTTAGATCCTTATTAAAGCTAAATAGAACTTACTTAAGACTCTTAAGGTAAGCCTTACTCTTATATAAGTATATAAAATATATATATAAAGTATATAAATAGGAGCCTTCCTTTTCTCCTTATAGTTAATAATAACTTTATTAACACTAAATTACAGTCGCTATCTAGGCTAGTCTATAACAATTCTTTAAATATATTAATAATAGTAAATATAGTATAGGTATTTATTAGTTAGTAAATAAGGTTTAAAAAGGGTCCTTTAAGCTTACTTAGTTAAAGCTTTATAAAAGTAAAAGGAGAGTAAGCTAATAATATAAAAAAAGTAAGGGATATAGTAAGGGAATATAAAAATAGTATAGTAATTATAGATAAAAGGCTAAAAAGTAAAGAATAAAATATAAAAGAAGTCTCTTTAAATATATATAAAGAGATATTTTTATAAAAAAAATAAGGGCTAAGTAATAGTTTAAGTAAAAGGGTATAGGGTTAGAATATAGGAGATTTTATATTCTACTATAGGCCTAAAGTAATTATATATATCCCTTAAATTACTTATAGTTAGTATACTTAGATTTCCTTTATAGAATAGTTTATTATTTTATTTATTTACTTATTTAGTCTTAAATAAAGTGTTGTTTTTCTTATTAAGCTAAATTAGCTATAAATAGTAGTAGGCTAGCTACTAAAATAAGCCCTTAATACTAATAGAGTAGGGGCTTAAGTAAATTCTTATAAAAGCTTTATTTAAGTTAGTAAGTTAAATAGTAAGATATATATTATATAGGTTATTATTCCTTTACTATTAAACTATAGTAAGTCCTTATCTCTTATATAAAGTAGCTAAATAAAGAGTAAGAAAGGGGCTATATAATAGATTTAAGCTTTAAGCTTAGATTTTAAGCGCTCTCTTTATAAGCTCTTTATAAGTTTATAAGGCTTGCTTAAAGTCGCCCTTATACACCTATATTATATATAAGCTAGATATATAGTAGAGGGGAGAAGGGCTTTCTCCTTCTCCCTTAAGGAAATTAATAATACTATTATTGCTAAAAAGTAGCAGCCTTTTAGGCTAGACTATAACATATAACTATTATAACTACTATTTACCTAAATAATAATAAACTTTAAATTATTATAAAAAAAAAGAAGGAATAAAGATTTTTTCATTTAATTTTTAATTTCTTATAAGTATATATACTATTACTTAAAAGAAAGTAATATAAGCTATAGCTACTATTTATTATTTTACTATTAAAACTTATATAGTATTATTATTATTATTAAAATACTCTAGATAGCTCTAGGAGCTATTTTCTAGTACCTTTACTTAGTTAATTACATAGGAAAAACCCTAAAGTAGGGAGGAAAACCTATATACTACTATATATCTTTTTATAGTTAAGGCCTTAAAGCAAAGCCTTAATAGTTTTAGTATATAAAATATAGTATATTACTAGCTACGTTAATAGCTATAGTTACTAAAAGAGTTAAAGGAAAATTAATATAATAAGTATATATAATTTATATATTAAAGATATATAGTTTAGAAGTATATTAAAGATATTTAAATATAGTTTAATTTAAAGCTAATAGAAGTCTATATTAGTTAGTAGTTTAATAATTTTAGAGTATATTATATAGTAGTTTTATATTAAGTAGTATATTATTAAGCTTACTTAATTAGAAATATAGTTATTAATTTAAAGTATAATTACTAATTTAGTATAAATAAACTAAGGGCTTAGGCTAGGTTTAAGGCAGAAGTTTATTAGTATTACTATACTTTTATATTTTTACTTTTTAATTTTCTAATTAAAACTAACTTACTAATAAGTAATTTAAAGGGTTAAGTCTTTTTTTATAAGTAAGGTCCCTTTTTTTTAGGTTTAAGAACCTTTCTTTTCTTTTTTTCTTTATAATAAAAGCTTAATTTAATAAGTGCCCTTTCTTTTACTTTTTAGTTCTTAATATAAGCTTAGTCTAAGTCTTTAGTTTTATTAATAATTTTCAAAAAAGACTATACCTTAAAAAAGTAGTAGCTTAGTAAGTTATTTTAGGGTTTAGCTTAGTTTTAGTGCTAACCCTTTTAGAGCTCTTAGTAATAGTAGCTTTATAACTCCTATATTATATAAATAAAAAATCTAAGAAAATATTACTATAATTAAAAAAGTAAGTACCTTTTTAAGCCCCCTTTAGGTTTATTATAGTAATTTATTATTTAGGTATTAATAGTTCTTATTTTAAATACTATATAATAAGGCATTATTATAATAAGGTAAGTTATCTTAGTTTACTTTAGGTTTAATATAGTCTCTAACTAAAGCAGCCTTTATTTATTTATACCTTTTATTAAGTAAAGATATAAGCTCTTCTTAACTTTTAAGTAACTTATAATAGTAAGAATAAAAATAATTTAAAGTTCTTATTTAATATAAGTTTAGTTTAATTTTATATCTATTCTTACTTTATTAATATATTATAATTTAAAGTATATAAAGAAGTTTAAAGGGCTACTTAATACTTAATTAATACTAAGCTAAGTATTAGTTAAGCCTTTACTATTACTAAAGTAGTTTTTAAAAGCTTTAAATAAAATATACTAAGCTATATAAGGCAGATAATTATAGCTATAAAGTAAACTAATACTTTATTAGTAATAGTAGCTATAGTAGCTATAAAGGGAAACTTAGCTAAAAGTAGTAAAAATAGAGAAGAAAGAGTAAGGAATAAAAATAAAGTAGTTAAAAAAGAAAAGAGTTTAAAAGAGCTATTTAAAGTTATAATAAAACTTAAGAGTGCTTTTATAGTTACTCTTAAGGTGCTTAAAGTGTCTTTAGTAGTTATTTTTCTTTTTTTTTTATAACTTTTATAAATAAATAAACTAATTAGCTATAGCTTATTTTTAATATAGCTCTTTTTTACTACCCCTTTATATTTATTTATAGTTATTAGCCTTTATATAATAAATATATAGGCTCTTTTTTATTTATATCTCTCTTTTCTCCTTACTAAGCTTATTATAAGCCCCTTTCTTCTTTATATAGTTAATTTTCTATTATTTTTAAAGCATAAGGGCTAAATAGTATTAAAAAAGTTAACTAATACTAAGTATTTATTAAGTAAGGTATCTTACTAATTTAAGTAAGTTAAAGGCTATATAAACATCCCTTTAATTCTATATTAGTTTTATATTAATACCTATAAGTTAAAGATAGTTATATTTTAAGCATTATATAATTAAATATTAGTAGTCTTTCTCTTTACCTTAGTAATAGTATATTAGTAATTTTATCTTCAAAATATAGTAATTATAAAAAAAGTAATTAAAGCTAATCTTTTTTATATATATTTAAATAAAAGCTATTAATTTAAACTTAGTAAAATAATAGTAAAAGTAAATAACTTTTACCTTAAAGTAGAAGTTAAGGTTTTATTTAGCTATATATTAGTTTTAGTATAAATTATAAATAAAAGCTTTAGTTTTATTCTTATATTACTTATCTTTTTATTTTTTTTTAATTCTTAACTTAAGCTTAAAGCTTTAAGGTTAAAAAAAAGGTAGTTTAAAAATAGCTTATAATTTATAATCTATATTTACCTTTAATAAATTACTTAATAGTAAAAGTATATTATAACTGTAATATATATAGTATAAATCCTTATTACTATACTATTTATTTTAATATATTTATAATATTACTAAACTTAATAGTTAAGGTAAAGGTTAAAGAGTAGTACTACTATTTTAGTCTTAAGTAAGGTTTATAGTATTACCTTATAGGCGCTTAATACTACTTAAAGGCACTTAGTTTATTTTATAATAAATACTTTTATAATTCCTTTAGTTATACTACCTTATTTAATAAGGGTATAATATATACTTATATTATATATAATAAAGCTTTATATAACTTATATATATAAAAGTCTTAATTTCTATAATAAGCACCCTTATATAAACGCTATAAGTATAGTAAGAGTTAGCTATTAATATATAAGCTTTTTTATAAGCTATTTTTAATATATCTTTTACTATAGCTTATAGTATATTTAAACTTCTAAGAAGTATATAGCCTATATTAGCTAAATTATAGTATTATTAAGTTAAACCTAAGTTATATTTAATTATTTTTTTTTAATAAAATAAATAAGTTTACTTTTTTAAAAATAAAATTAAAGGCTAAATTTTTAAAGCTATTTTTAATAAACCTTTTAAGTAATCTTAAAGCATTTTTATATCTTTTTTATTATATAACTATATTCTAAAATATTTATATTATTTAAGAATTTAAAAACTAAAGTAAAATAAACTATTTTAAGTTTTTTATATAAGAGTATAATATATAATAGAAATAGTATTAAAGATTTAAGGGACCTTTATAAAACCTTTATAAGTATAAGTTAAGTAATAATTATTTTACCTTTAAATATTAAGTAAGCTTTTTATTTATTAATAAAGGCTTAGGCTTACTATATTATTTATATAAGTAATTTAGTAGTAAGTATTATATATATTAGGTTTTTATAGTAAACTATTTTATTTATTTATTAAATTACCCTAGACGGCTGGTAGCAGCTGCTATTTAGTACCTTATCTTATTAATTTATATAGAAAAAACCTTAGTATAGGGAGGAAAACCTATATACTATATATTTATATATTTACTAAGGCCTATATAGGCCCTAAGGTAGTCTTAGCTATAAAAGTAAGGTGTGTTGCCTACTAAGCTAAGTATAGCAGTAGTTGCTAAAAGGTAGAATAAAAAGGTTTAAATATAAGTAAGATTTATATCTAATTAATAGTAATTTTAAGAAACTAGTAAAAGCTAATAAGGTTCTAAGTTAGCATTAGTATAAGTTAAACTATATTAATTAGTCTCTTAGGCTTACTTATCCTACTTATTCTTAATTAGTATAAGTTATTAAATAGTAAGGGATAAGTTAGGTTTAGTAATAATATAAAGGAATCTAAAGTCTTATTAAGGTTAATAGAGTATTAACTTAGCCTTTATTTAGATTAAGGAGTTTAGTTTAAATTAGTAAAGTAGCTAGCTAATAGCTATAAGGTTTAGTAGTAGGGTTATATAAGAGTAGGTAGCTAAGAAGATAAATAAAGGCTTTTCTCTTAAGTCTTTAGCTTTCTCTTTTTTCTCTTTTCTTTTTAATTATCCCCTTTATTTATAAGTTACCCTTTAGTTAATACTATCTTAATAAAACTACTATAGCCTTAGTTAATTTCTACTAACTCCTTCTCTTAAAAAATATTTAATAAAAGAAATAAAAATAACCCCCTTTTAAAGCTAATAAGTCCCTTTATTAGTTCTATATTAATATAAGGCTAATATTCTTTAAGGGCGCTATCTATGCTTAGCCTTACTATCTTTACTTTATATAGTTTAAAGAGATTATAAACTATTATTTTAATTAAAAAAGTAAGTAGATTTAAGTTAGGTTTAATATAGTACTATAGCTAACTTAATTATAAACCTTACTAAACTCTATTATAAATATGCTAAATAAGGTAAAAATTATTATTTTATAAGTTATTTCTTTTTAAAGCTAACTTAAGGCTTAACTATATTTATAGCTAAAAAGGTCCTTTTTATATAAAATAAAGGTTAAGAAGGTGCTTATAGCCTAAGAGGAGTAGGTAAGAGAGAATAAGGTAATTAAAGGTATTATCTCTATCTCTATAAGTTTAACTTAGCCCCTTTTTAATTTTAAGGTATTAATATATATATAAAAGAGATATAATAGCTTATAAAAAGTAGTATAAAATCTAATTAAGTAAGAGGGAATAAAAGAGAGTTAAGCTAATAGTAAGGGTAATTTAACTATATACTTTAAGAAGGAGTGCTTAGGGTTCTTAGAGTAAATTATAATAGCCTTAAAAGCAGCTAATAAGGCCTACCTCTTTAAATAACTATAAAAGACCTAAGGGGGGTAGGATTAACTAAGAGCTAATATAGGTTTATTTTAAATACTCTCTTTATTTTTATTTTTTCTTTCTTTTATAAATAGTAGTATAATAAATAATAGTAGTTATAAATAATAATAATAACTATAATTTATAATTATAGCTAAGTCCCTTTATATACCTTACTATAGGCCTAAGGTGCTAGCCCCTTATATTTATAAAGCATTTAGTAATAGTATAGTAATAAAGCTACTTTAGCTTAGTTAAGGTGTGTCTTAGCTAAAGGTTAGCTTAGTTTTATATTAGTTTTATTTAATTTTTACTACTTTATTTGCCTTATACTTCTATTTTTCTTTAAGGTAGTTAGCTAATATAAAATAAGGAATATAATTAGTCCTTAGTATTTACTTACTAAGAAAGCTTATAAATTAAAGTATATTAAGAGTAACTTAAATATTTTTATAATCTTAAAAAGGTAGTGCTTTAGGCCTAAATAGTTATAAATAGTTGTATTTTAAATATTTTAAGATAATATAGTAATAGTCCTTAAAGTTAAGCTAATAGTAGTAAATAAGTAAGTTTATACTAAGGATTTATTTATTTATTTATTTACCCTAGACGGCTAGTAGCAGCCGCTATCTAGTACTTTATCTTACTAATCTGTATAAAAAAAACCTTAGTATAGGGAGGAAAACCTATATACTACGCATTTATATATCTATTAAGGCCTATAAAGGCCTTAGGGTAGTCTTAGCTATAGAAGTAAGGTGCACTACCTATTAGGCTAAGTGTAGCAGTAGTTGCTAAAAGGTAGAATAAAAAGGTCTAGATATAAGTAAGATTTATATTTAATTAATAGTGATTCTAAAGAACTAATAGAAGCTAATAAGGTTCTAAGTTAGCGTTAGTATAAGTTAGACTATATTAATAAGTCTTTTAAGCTTACTTATTCTGCTTATTCTTAATTAGTATAAGCTATTAGATAGTAAGGGATAAGTTAGGTTTAATAGTAATATAAGGGAATCTAAAGTCTTATTAAGGTTAATAAGGCATTAACTTAGCCTTTATTTAGGTTAGGGGGTTTAGTTTAGATTAGTAAAGCAGCTAGCTAGCAGCTATAAGGTTTAGTAGTAGGGTTATATAAGGGTAAGCGGCTAAGAAGATAAATAAAGGCTTTCCCTTTAAATCTTTAGCCTTCTCTTTTTTCTCTTTTCTTCTTTAATTATCCCCTTTATTTATAAGTTACCCCTTAGTTATTACTATTTTAGTAAAACTACTATAGCTTTAGTTAATTCCTACTAACTCTTTCCTTTAAAAAATACCTAGTAAAAGAAATAAAAAAGACCCTCTTTTAAAGCTAATAAGTCCCTTTATTAGTTTTATATTAGTATAAGGCTAATATTATTTAAGGGCACTGCCTATACTTAGCCTTATAAACCTTATTTTATATAGTTTAAAGAGATTATAAAATATTATTTTAATTAGAAAAGTAAGTAGATTTAAGTTAGGTTTAATATAATACTATAGCTAACTTAATTATAAACTTTACTAAACTCTACTATAAATATACTAAGTAAGGCAAAAATTATCCTTTTATAAATAGTTTCCCTTTAAAGCTAACTTAAGGCTTAACTATATTTATAGTTAAAGAGGTCTTTTTTATATAAAGTAAAGGTTAAGAAGGTGCTTATAGCTTAAAAGGAGTAAATAAAAGAGAATAAGGTAACTAAAGGTATTATCCTTACTTTTATAAGTTTAATTTAGCCCTTCCTTAATCTTAAGGTATTAATATATATATAGAAGGAATATAGTAGCTTATAAAAAGTAATATAAAATTTAATTAAGTAAAAGGGAATAGGGGAGAGTTAGGCTAATAGTAAGGGTGGTTTAACTATATACTTTAAGAAGGAGTGCCTAGGGTTTTTAAAGCAGATTATAATAGCCCTAAAAGTAGCTAATAAGGCCTGCCTCTTTAAGTAACTATAAAAGATCTAAGGGGGGTAGGATTAGCTAAGGGCTAATATAGATTTAGCTTAAATACTCTCTTTATTCTTATTTTTCTTTTCTTTATAGGTAGTAGTATAATAAATAATAGTAGTTATAAATAATAATAGTAACTATAATCTATAATTATAGCTAAGTCCCTTTATATACCCTACTATAAGCCTAAGGTGCTAGCCCTTTATATTTATAAAGCGTTTAGTAATAGTGTAGTAATAAAGCTACTTTAGCTTAGTTAAGGTGTGTCTTAGCTAAGGGTTAGCTTAGTTCTATATTAGTCCTATTTAGTTCTTACTACTTTATTTGCTTTACACTCCTATTTCTTTTTAAGATAGGTAGCTAAAGTAAAATAAGGGATATAATTAGTTTTTAGTATCTACTTATTAAAGAAGCTTATAAATTAAGGTATATTAAGAGTAACTTAAATATCTTTATAATTTTAGAGGGGTAGCGCCTTAGGCTTAAATAGTTATAGATAGTTATATTCTAAATATTTTAAGATAATATAGTAATAGTCCTTAAAGTTAAGCTAATAGTAGTAAATAAGTGAGTTTATATTAGGAATATATTAGTTATAAAGGAAGGATTTAAGCCTAATCTTTTTTATATATATTTATATAAGGATAGATAACTTATACTTATTAAGGGGCCTATATAAGTATATAAGCTTTTATATAATTCTAAAGTTAGGGTCTTACTTAGCTGCTATAAGGGTATAGTAGGGCTAATATATATATACTATAGCTCTCTCTTAATACTATCTATCTACTTATTTTTATTTTAGTTTTTTAGTAGAGTTAAGTCTATTAGAGTATAAGAGAGGGTAGTGTTAAAGAGGTATAAAAGGGGCTAATTTAGGGCCTTATTAAGCGCGCTAGTAATATCTTTATTAAAGCTAAGTTATAATTACTATATAGGCGCCTTAGATTTTCTTTACTATACTATTTACTTTAATTTATTTATAAAAACATTATACTTAAAAGTTAAGGTAGAGATTAATAGGTAGTATAGCTACTTTAGTTTTTATTAAGGCTTAAGGTATAGCCTTATAAGCACTTATAATAATTTAAAGATAGTAGAGTTACTCTTTTTTAAACTCTTTAGCTATACTCTTAGCAACCTTTCTATAGCTTATTAGGGTATAGTATATTTCTATATTATATATAACTAAGCTTTAAATAACCTATATATAAAGGATCCTTATATTTTATATAAGGCACCCTTATATTAATACTAAAACTATAGTAAGGGTAAGTTATTACTAAGCTAATTTCTTTATAACTTTAGATTAGTAAGCCTTTTATTAAAGCTTTTTATATACCTATACCCTAAGAAAGTAGGTAAACTAAATAAGCTAAATAGTAGCGTTCCTAAGTTAGACTAAAATTATTATTAGTTAGTAATATTTAGTAAAGTAAATAAGTTTACTCTTTTATAAGTAAAACTTTAAGCTTAACTTAGTAAACTATTTTTAGTAAACCTCTTAAACTTACTTAAGTTAAGCTTAATTATCCTTTACTATATACCTATAAGTAAGGATATTTATATTATTTAAGAACCTTAGAATTAGTATAGAATTAACTAACTATAGCTTAGTATAAAGGGGGGTAATATATAGAAGGAATAGTATAAGGGAGATAAAAAAACTCTATAAAACCTTAGTAGTTATAAATATAGTATTAGTAGCTTTACCCTTAAAGTAAAGATATACTATTTTAATAGCTATAAAGGCTTAGGTTTACGCTACTATCTACTTAAGAAGGCCTAAGGATAATATTATATATATAAATTAATAGTAGTATATAGTATTAAAGGCTGTGGAGATATCTAACTAAAAGAGTAATATAGTCCTACTATAGTGCTATATTATATATATAGCTTTAGTAAGAATGCTAAGTGCTACCTTTATTAACTTATTAGCTTTATTTTCTATTTATATATTAGAAAGGGCGCCTCTCTCCTTAGCTATATAAGTAATTTAAGTTGCTACTACTGCTTCTAAAACCTTATTTATAACGCTTAAGAGTGAAATTAGCTTTTAAGCTTTAGCTTATTAAAGCTTTTAAGGGGACTTTCTTAGTTTTTATAGCACTACTACTTTTACCTTCTAAAATAAGGCTAGGTAGTGCCTAACTTAGTAATAAGTATTAAGTAGGTATATTAATATTTAAGCTAGTAGCTTACTATATACCTTAAGGAACCCTACTAAGAGCTTATTAAGTTTAGGTGCTTTTTAGTTAGCTAAGTGCTTTATAACTATATAAATTTTATCTTTATTAAATTTTTTTAAGTTTAAGAATATAATAGTATTAAGGCAGGCTTCTAGGTCTTTTAGTATATTATTGGTGTAGGCGTAAGATAGGGGAAAGAACCGTTCCGCAAACGCCGCCGCTTTCTCGTCGTAGGAATGTGCTTAGGAGGTTGCGTCGCCTTTATACTAAGGATATATTAGTTATAAAGGAAGGATTTAAGCTTAATCTTTTTTATATATATTTATATAAGAATAGATAATTTATACTTATTAAAGGGCTTATATAAATATATAAGCTTTTATATAGTTCTAAAGTTAGGGTTTTACTTAGCTACTATAAGGGTATAGTATTATTATTATTAAATTACACTAAATAGCTCTAGGAGCTATTTTTTAGTACCTTAGCTTATTTAATTATATAGGAAAAACCCTAGGGTAGGGAGGAAAACCTATATACTACTATATATCTATCTATTATTAAGGCCCTATAGCAGGGCCTTAATGGTTTTAATATATAAAGTATAGTATACTACTAGCTAAGTTAGTAGCTATAGTTACTAAAAGGGCTAAGGGAATAATAATATAATAGATATATATAATTTATATATTAAAGATATATAGTTTAGATGTATATTAGGGATATCTAGGTATAGTTTAGTTTAGAGCTAATAGAAGTCTATATTAGTTACTTATTTAACACTTCTAAGATATATTATATAATAGTTCTATATTAAGTTATATATTATTAAACTTACTTAATTAGAAATATAGTTACTAATCTAAAGTATAATTACTAATTTAGTATAAATAAACTAAGGGTTTAGGCTAAGTCTAAAGTAAGAGTTTATTAGTACTACTATACTTTTATATTTCTACTCTTTAATTTCCTAATTAAAACTAGCTTACTAATAAGTAATTTAAAGGGTTAAGACTTTTTTTATAAGTAAGGCCTCTCCCTTAGGTTTAAAGACCTCTCTTTCCTTTTCTTTTTTATAGTAAAAGCTTAAATTAGTAAGTGCCCTTCCCTCTTTCCTTTAGTTTCTAATATAAGCTTAGTTTAGGTTTTTAATTTTACTAATAATTTTAAGGGAAGACTATACTTTAATAAACTAATTATAGCTTAGTAAGTTATTCTAAGGTTTAGCTTAGTTTTAATACTAACCCTCTTAAAGCTTTTAGTAGTAATAGCTTTATAATTCTTATATTATATAAATAAAAAATCTAAGAAAAAGTTACTATAATTAAAAAGGTAAGCTTCCTTTTAGGTCCCCTTTAGGTTTATTATAGTTACTAATTATTTAAGTACTAATAGTTTCTATTTTAAGTATTATATAGTAGGGCGTTTTTATAATAAGGTAAGTTATTTTAGTTTACTTTAAATTTAATATAGTCCCTAACTAAAGCAGCCCTTACCTATATATACCTTTTATTAAGTAAAGGTATAAGCTCTCTTTAACTTTTAAGTAACCTATAATAATAAAAATAAGAATAATCTAAAGTCCTTATTTAATATAAGTTTAGTTTAGTTTTATATTAGTTCTTACCTAACTAATATATTATAGTTTAAAGCATATTAAAAGGTTTAAGAGACTACTTAGCGCTTAATTAACACTAAGCTAAGCTTAGTTTAAACCCTTATTACTATTAAGGTAGTTTTTAAAAGCTTTAAGTAGAATATACTAAGCTATATAGAATATTTAGCTATAGCTATAAAGTAAATTAATACTTTATTAGTAATAGTAGCTATAGTAGCTATAGAGAGAAACCTAGCTAGGACTAATAGAGAGAGGGAGAAGGGGATAAGAAATAAAGGTAGAATAAATAAAGAGAGAGAGGGTTTAAAGGGGGGGGAGGGGGCCTTTTAAGGCTATAATAGAGCCTAAAGGCGCCCTTAAGGCTGCCCTTAAGGCTCTTAAGATATCTTTAATAGCTATTTTCCTTTTTACTTTATAATTTTTATAAATAAATAAATTAAGTAGCTATAGCTTAGTATTAATATAGCCCCTCTTTACTACCCTTTTATATTTATTTATAATTATTAGTCTCTATATAATAAGTTATATAAGCTTTATTCTATCTATACTCCCTTTATCTCTTTATTAGTTTTACTATAAGCCCTATCCTCCTTTATATAGTTAACCTTTTATTTTTTTTAAAGTATAAAAGCTAAGTAGTATTAAAGGAGTTAGCTAATATTAAGTATTTATTAAGTAAGGTATCTTACTAATTTAAGTAAGTTAAGGGCTATATAAACATCCCTTTAGTTCTATATTAGTTTTATATTAGCGTTTATTAGTTAAAGGTAGTTATATTTTAAGTACTATATAATTAAATATTAATAGTTCTTCTCTTTACCTTAGTAATAATATATTAGTAATTCTACCTTAGGAATATAATAGTTATAAAGGAAGCAATTAAAGCTAATCTTTTTTATATATATTTAAATAAAAGCTATTAATTTAAACTTAGTAAAATAGTAGTAAAAGTAGATAATTTTTACTTTAAAATAAAAGTTAAAGTCCTATTTAGCTATATACTAATTTTAGTATAAATTATAAGTAAAGGCCTTAGTTCTATCTTTATACTACTTATCTTTCTATTCTTTTTTTAGTTTTTAGCTTAAGCTTAAAGCTTTAAGATTAAGGGGAGGGTAGTTTAGGAATAGCTTATAGTTTATAACTTATATTTACCTTTAATAGATTACCTAATAGTAAAGGTATATTATAACTATAGTATATATAATATAAATCCTTATTACTATACTATTTAACTTAATATATTTATAGTATTACTAAACTTAGTAATTAAGGTAAAGGTTAAGAGATAGTACTATTATTTTAGTCTTAAGTAGGGTTTATAGTATTACCTTATAGGCACTTAATACTGCTTATAGGTACTTAGTTTATTTTATAATAAATGCTTTTATAATTCCTTTAGCTATACTACCTTATTTAGTAGGGGTATAGTGTACGCTTATACTATATATAATAAGGCTTTATATAACCTATATATATAAAAGTCTTAATTCCTATAGTAAGCACCCTTATATAAATACTATAAGTATAGTAAGGGCTAGCTATTAATATATAAGCTTTTTTATAAGCTATTTTTAATATACCTTTTACTATAGTTTATAGTATATTTAAACTCTTAAGAAGTATATAGCCTATATTAGCTAAATTATAGTATTATTAAGCTAAACCTATATTATATTTAGTTATCTTTTCTTAATAAAATAAATAAGTTTACTTTTTTAAGGATAGAATTAAAGGCTAGATTCCTAGGACTATTTTTAGTAAACCTTTTATATAGTCTTAAGATATTTCTATATCTCTTCTATTATATATCTATATATTAAGATATTTATATTATTTAAAAATCTAAGGACTAAAGTAAAGTAAACTATTTTAAGTTTTTTATATAAAGGTATAATATATAATAGGAATAGTATTAGGGATATAGAGGACCCTTATAGAACCCCTATAGATATAGGTTAAGCAGTAGCTATTCTACCCTTAAACATTAAATAGGCTTCTTATCTATTAATAAAGGCCTAGGCCTACTATACTATTTATATAAGTAGTTTAGCAGCAAGCATTGTGTGTGTTAGTCGTCTGTGGTAGACTGTATTAAAGGCTACAGAGATATCTAGTTAGAGGAGCGACGCGGTCCCGCCGTGGTGCCACGCCGTTTTCACAGCTTCTACTAGAATGCTAAGGGCTACGGTTTCCGGTGGTAGTCCGCTTCTTAGTCTAGCCCATCGTTTAAGCTTCCAAAGGCTCCCTTTGCTTGCTGTTGCCTCTGCTACCGCCCTCCGCTAAGAGCTGCGTTGCTTATTGCATATAACGTAGTCTTAGCGCGCTACTGCCTTAGATATAGCCTCTTAATTTGCTAAGGTGTGTTAGTAGTGCTATTATTTTTAAGCTCTATAGGTATCCTAAACTGCCTTTTATATCCTAAGGTTCTACTATAATTATATATAAAGACTAATATAAGGCTCTTTTAGTATTATAGTTATAGTAATAATATTAAGTTCTATTATAAGCTATTTAGTAAATATATTTATATAACTTATATATATTAAAAAGGAAAGAAAGTTATTAGAGTAAAGCTAGTATACTACCTTAGTAAATATAAAGTTTTTATTTATATAATACTATTTAAATTAATATTTTATAGGTAAAGGGTTAGTGTTTTTAGTATTAATATAAATAAGCTATAGTATATAGTTAAAATTAATAAGGTTATACCCTCTTAAAAACTATAATATTATATTTATAAATACTTATATATAATTAATAGTACTATCCCTTTTACCTTAAGTTCTTTATATTATTTCCCTTTAAGATATAGTAAGTTTAAGCTATTATTACTTTATAACTATAAGTAGTATTTTGCTTTTTAATAATATATATTTATAGTAGTTTTATAATAAATAGTATTAGTTAAAGTCTTTAATAAAGATATTATAAAGCTATATAAGTTTCTTTAAAAGTATATAAAGAGGGGATATTTAGTTTTATTTATAGTTAAGGGAGTAAATTAAGTATATATTAGTATTTTATAGTATAATTATATATTAGTTAATACCTATTTATATTATTTATAACCTAAAACTATAGTAGTAGTAAATATATATAGCTATATAATTACTTTAAGCTATTAACTAGTAAAGTTTAAGACTTAAGTTAAAAGGTAGTTTACTACTTTTATTAAGTTCTTAAAGCATAATTATATTAGTTTTAAGCTAAGCTTTAAAAGCTATATAAATTAAGTAGGTTTTCTTTTATATATTTTAGTATATAACTTATATAGTTATATTTATTAATTAAAAAAGGTATTAGTTTTTATTAATAGTATTTTTATCTTAAAAATGCTATAGTTTTATAAAAAAGCCTTAATAGCTTTTCTTAAATAAAGAGGGGGTAGTATAGTAATAGAGTCCTTATTAGCTATTATTAAGCAGCTACCTTATAAGTAGCTAATACATTTTTATAGTAATACTTTATAAAAAAGCGTAAAGCTAGCTAATTTTCTCCTACTCTTTATTACTTTAGTTTATCCCTTAGTATTTAGTTTAGCTAAGGTAGTAAAGGTATTAAGCTAGTTTAAGTATATAGTATAAGCCTTAGCCTATTACTTATTAATAGTTTTATAACTCTTTAACTATATTAAGTAAGAACTTAAGTAGTTTATATAGTATTTTTATACTACTTTTATAAGAGCTAAGTAATTACTTTTATTATTATAATAAGTAGCTATATAGTAGCTATAGTATAAGGCTAATATATAATACATTACTATATAGCTATATTTAAAGTATTAGTAGTATTAATAAGGGTAAAGGGCTTTATTATAGAGTTTAGCTTTAAATATTTCTACTTTATATATAATTTTACTATAGTATAGTTTATTAGCTATATTAATATTATTAATACCTATAATTAAGGGCGCTTATATAAAGGTTTTATATAGTTTTTATACTACTACTCTTACTATTATATATCTATTAGCACTAGCTAAGTTACTTATAATAATTTCTTTTATAGTATTTTAAGTATAGTAAATAAAAAAGCCTTTAATAATAATACTAAATACTTAGTAGTTTAGCATTACCTTTAGCTTAAATATAGTTTAAACCTAAGTAGTATTTTTTATATAAGCTTTAGCTATTTTCTTAAAGGTAACTACTATATCTTTATTATAAAGGTAATATACTACTATTATAGTATCCTTTTCTATAGCTTTATTAATAGTATTAATAATCTCTTTTAAGCTATAGCTTTTAGCTATATTACTAATACCTTATCTTTTTATAATAGTTTTATAATAAATATATAAGGAAACTACTATAAAAATAAGGGGTTAAGCTACTATAATAAGAAAATAGGTAGATAAGCTACTAGCTATAACTCTTATTTATAATATTTCTATTATAGTTTTAAGTTAAAATACTTTTTTAACTACTTTTTTAACTATTACCTTAAGAGTAAAGGTTATTACTAAGTCTTTTAATATTAAGTAAAAGTAAGTTATAGCCTTTTATTAAGCTTATATAGTCTTTATATTAATAATATATAGAATAACATTTTAAAGCCCTTTTAATAAAAAAGATAGCACTAACTTAGTAATTTTATTATATTTTAGTTATAAGTATACTAATACTTAGTCCTATATTATATTAAGTATAGAATTAACTTAGTTACTAAATATAATCCTACCTAAATTAGTAAGAGGGTTATAATAACTTTAAAAGAGGCTATAATTCCTATTATTTATAATAATATTTATTACATTACCTACCGCTTTTATACTCTAAGCTTAATACGCTATTAGGGAGGGGGGTAAATAGATAAGGCAAATCTTTTTATTAACTTTTTAAGCGGATTAAAGTTAATTCTATAGCGCTGTTGCGGTGCGGGCGAATTCCATATAAGCCTTTTCACTTTTTATAAGGGTATAGTAGAGCTAATATATATATACTATAGCTTTCTTTTAATACTATTTATCTACCTATTTCTATTTTAGCTCTTTAGTAAGGTTAAGTTTATTAAGGTATAGGGGGGGGTAGTGTTAAAGGGGTATAAAAAAGGCTAGTTTAAGGCCTTAGTAAGCGTGCTAATAATATCTTTATTAAAGCTAAGTTATAATTACTATATAAGCGCTTTAGATTTTCTTTACTATATTATTTACTTTAATTTACTTATAAAAGTATTATACTTAAAAGTTAAAGTAAAGGTTAATAAGTAGTATAGCTACTTTAGTTTTTATTAAGGCTTAAGATATAGCCTTATAGGTATTTATAATAACCTAAAGATAGTAGAGTTACTCTTTTTTAAACTTTTTAGCTATACTCTTAGCAACCCCTTTATAGCTTATTAGGGTATAGTATATTTTTATACTATATATAACTAAGCTTTAAATAACCTATATATAAAGGATCCTTATATTCTATATAAAGTATTCTTATATTAATATTAAAACTATAGTAAGGGTAAGTTATTATTAAGCTAGTTTCCCTATAACTTTAAATTAATTTATTTATTTATTTATTTATTTACCTTAGACAGCTAGTAGCAGCTGCTATTTAGTACCTTATCTTACTAATCTATATAAGAAAAACCCTAGTATAGGGAGGAAAACCTATACACTATATATTTATATAACTACTAAGGCCTATATAGGCCCTAGGGTAGTCTTAGCTATAGAAGTAAGGTATACTACCTACTAAGCTAAGTATAGTAGTAGTTGCTAAAAGGTAGGATAGGAAGGTTTAGGTATAAATAAGATTTATATCTAATTAATAGTAATCCTAAGGAACTAATAAAAGCTAATAAGGTCCTAAGTTAGTATTAGTATAAGTTAAACTATATTAATAGGTCTCTTAGGCTTACTTATCTTACTTATCTTTAATTAGTATAAGCTATTAAATAGTAAGGGATAAGTTAGGTTTAGTAGCAATATAGGGGAATCCGGAGTCTTATTAAGGTTAATAAGGCATTAACTTAGCCTTTATTTAGGTTAGGGAGTCTAGTTTAAATTAGCAAAGTAGCTAGCTAGTAGCTATAAGGTCTAATAGCAAGGTTATATAAGGGTAGGTAGCTAAGGAGATAAATAAAGGCTTTCTCCTTAAATCTTTAGCCTTCTCTTTTTCCTTTTTTCTTCTTTAATTATCTCCTTTATTTATAAGTTGCCCCTTAGTTATTACTACCTTAGCAGAACTACTATAGCTTTAGTTAATTCCTACTAACTCCTTCTCTTAGAAAATACCTAATAAAAGAAATAAAAAGAACCCCTCTCTAAAGCTAGTAAGTCCCCTTATTAGTCTTATATTAGTATAAGGTTAATATTATTTAAGGGCACTGCTTACGCTTAGCCTTATAAACCCTATTTTATATAGTCTAAAGAGATTATAAAATATTATCTTAATTAGAAAAGTAAGTAGATTTAAGTTAGGTTTAATACAATACTATAGCTAACTTAATTATAAACCCTACTAAACTCTACTATAAATATACTAAGTAAGGTAAAAATTATTCTTTTATAAGTTATTTTCTTTTAAAGCTAACTTAAGGCTTAACTATATTTATAGCTAAAGAAGTCCTCCTTATATAAAGTAAAGGTTAAGAAAGTGCTTATAGCTTAAGAGGAGTAGGTAAGAGAGAATAAAGCAACTAAAAGCATTATCTCTACCCCTATAAGTCTAACTTAGCCCCTCCTTAATCTTAAGGTACTAATATATATATAAAAGGGATATAATAGCTTATAGAAAGTAGTATAAAATCTAATTAAATAAGAGAGGATAGAGGAGGGTTAGGCTAAAAGTAGGGGTAGTTTAATTATATACTTTAAAAAGGAGTGCCTAAGGTTCTTAAAGCAGATTATAATAGCTTTAAAAGCAGCTAATAAGGCCTACCCCTTTAAGCAACTATAGAAGACCTAAGGGGGGGGTGGGATTAGCTAAGAGCTAATATAGGTTTAGCTTAAGCACTTTCTCTTTTTTATTCTTTCTTTATATAAGTAGTAGCATAATAAACAATAGTAGTTATAAGTAATAATAGTAACTATAATCTATAATTACATTTAAGTTCCCTTATATATCCTACTATAGGCCTAAGTTGCTACCCTCTTAGGTTTATAAGATATTTAGTAATAATATAATAACTAAACTACTCTAACTAAGTTAAGCTATATTTTAGCTTTAGCTAAGGGTTAGATTAGCCTTATATTAGTTTTATTTAGTTCCTACTACTTTATCTACCTTATACTCCTATTTCTCCTTAAGGTAGGTAGCTAATATAAAATAAGGGATATAATTAGTCTTTAGTATTTACTTACTAAGAAAGCCTATAGACTAAGGTATATTAAGTGTAACTTAAATGTCTTTATAGTCTTAAAGGGGTAGTATATTAAGCCTAAAAGGTTATAAATAGTTATAGTTTAAGTAATTTAAAATAATATAGTAATAGTCCTTAAAGTTAAGCTAATAGTAGCAAATAAAAGAATCTACACTAAGGATGCGTTAGTTATATAAGAAGGATTTAAGCCTAATCTTCTCTATATATATTTATATAAGTAAGGACAACTTATACTTATTAAAGGGCCTATATAAGTGTATAAGCTTCTATATAATCTTAAAATTAAGGTCTTGCTTAGCTACTATAAGGGTATAATAGAGCTAATATACTTATACTATATCTCTCTCTTAATACTATCTATCTACCTATTTTTATTTAAGCTCCTTAGTAGGGTTAAGTCTATTAAGGTATAAAGAGGGGTAGCGTTAAAAAGGTATAAAAAGAGCTAGTTTAAGGCCTTAATAGGCGCGCTAGTATTATCTTTACTAAAGCTAAGTTATAATTATTATATAGGTGCCTTAGATTTTCTCTGCTATACTATTTACTTTAATTTACTTATAAAAGTATTATACTTAAAAGTTAAGGTAAAGGTTAATAAGTAGTATAGCTGCTTTAGTTTCTACTAAAGCTTAAGGTATAGCTTTATAAGCACTTATAATAACCTAAAAATAGTAGAGTTACTCTTTCTTAAACTTTTTAGCTATACCTTTAATAACCCCTTTATAGCTTATTAGGGTGTAGTATATTCCTATACTATATATAACTAAGCTCTAAATAACCTATATATAAAGGATCCTTATATCCTATATAAGGCACCCCTATATTAATACTAAAACTATAGTAAGGGTAAGTTATTGCTAAGCTAGTTTCTTTATAACTTTAGATTAGTAAGTCTTTTATTAAAGCTTTTTATATACCTATACCTTAAAAAAGCAGGTAGACTAAATAAGCTAGATAGTAGCGTTCCTAAGTTAAACTAAGATTATTATTAGTTAGTAGTATTTAGTAAAGTAAATAAGTTTACTCTTTTATAAGTAGAACTTTAGGCCTAACTTAGTAGACTATTCTTAGCAAACCTTTTAAGCTTACTTAAGTTAGGCTTAATTATCCTTTACTATATACTTATAAGTAAGAATGTTTATATTATTTAAGAACCCTAAGATTAATATAGAATTAACTAACTATAGCTTAGTATAAAGGGGGGTAATATATAAAAGGAATAATATAGGGGAGATAGGGGAACCTTATAAGACCCTAATAGTTATAAATATAGTATTAATAGCCTTACCCTTAAAGTAAAGATATATTATTTTAATAGCTATAAAGGCTTAGGTCTATACTACTATTTACTTAGAGAGGCCTAAGGATATTATTATATATATAAATTAATAATAATATATAGTGTTAAAGGCTATAGAGATATTTAGCTAAAAGAGTAATATAGTTCTGCTATAGTGCTATGTTATATATATAGCTTTAGTAAGGATACTAAGGGCTACCTTTATTAACCTATTAGCCCTATTTCCTATTTATATATTAAGGAGGGCGCCTCCCTTCTTAGCTATATAGGTAATTTAAGTTGCTACTATTGCTTTTAAAACCTTATTTATAATGCTTAAGAGTAATATTAGCCTTTAAGCTTTAGCTTATTAAAGCTTTTAAAGGGACTTTTTTAGTTTTTATAGCACTACTACTTTTGCCTTCTAAAATAAAGCTAAGTAGTGCCTAACTTAATAATAAGTATTAAATAGGTATGCTAGTGTTTAGGCTAGTAGCTTACTATATACCTTAAGGAACCTTACTAAAAGCTTATTAAGTTTAAGTGCCTTTTAGCTAGCTAAATACTTTATAACTATATAGATTTTATCTTTATTAAATTTTTCTAAGTCTAGAAATATAGTAGTATTAAGGTAAGCCCTTAAGTCTTTTAGTATATTATTAGTATAGGCATAAAATAAGGGAAAGAACTATTCTATAAATACTACTACTTTCTTATTATAGGAATATACTTAAGAGATTATATTGCCCTTACCTTAAAGTAAGGTTAGTATCTATTAAGTATTAAGAGAGAGGCTGCTATAAAGACATACTTATTATTCTAGTTTTTATAGAATAGGCTACCTAATAGTTACTAATTAGGTAAGGTGTCTTTAAGCGCTATATTACTTCTTATAGACTACTTAGGATTAGGTTTTAGCTACTTTAGTAGTAGTTTACTAGTCTATATTAGTTTTAGTTGCTCTTTAATAATATTAAGCTCTCTTTATCTCTTAGACTACCTCCTTAACTCTTACGTTCTACTATAGCTACTAATAGGGCCTACCTTAAGGGTTCCTTAGGGTTAATTTTCTAGTAATTTACTAAAGCTTACTTATTAATTAGTCTATAAATAAATTAATCTTTTTAGGGGTGTTTAGCAGCTCCTTAAGGTAGTTATAGTAGAGCTAATATATAGCCTTATTAAATATAATGTTATTATCTATAAATACTTAGCTAAATTTAAGGTCTTTGTTTCTTAGTTAATAGATTTCTATCTTAATATAAATAAGCTATAGGATATAGTTAAACCTACCTAAGTTAAGGCTACCTATAAACTTAATAAGTAAGTTAAGGGTAGCTTAGGTATAGTTAATTATACTGCTTTATTAGCCTTAGGTTTACTAAGTTATCTTACCCTAAAGGGTAATAAGCCTAAGTTACTACTAAGTTATAAGTAATAGGAGGGTATTATAGCCTAAAGAGATATATTTATACTTATCTTATAGCAGATAGTACTAGTTAAAGTCCTTAATAAATATAATTTAATCTCTTAAGGAGACTAATATAAGTTTATATAGAGGTATAATTTAATTATATTTAAAGTTAAGGGAGTATATAAAGTAGATTTCTATATCTTATAGAGTAATAGAGTATTAGTCTATTCTATACTAAGTTATTTATAATTTAGGGCTATGTTTCTAATATATATATATAGCTATTCTACCTCTATATATAGTAAGTTAATAGTAGCCTAAGCTTAGGGCAGAGGATAATTAATTAAGACTATATAGTTTTTATATTACTATTATATTAGTCCTAGGCTAAGCGCTTAGTATTATATATATTAAGTGTGTCTTCTTCTATGTATTTTAGTATAATACCTCTATTATAAAAGGGTAATAGGTTAGCTGCTATACTTAGCTAGCCCCTTAGTAGGGATAGGTTAAAGGCTTAAATAGTTGTTTATTATACTATGTTACTAAATTACTAAAGCTAATAAAAAAGGTTATGCCTTAATAGTTTAGTTTCTACTTCCTTTAGGGCGCTTAACTTATTTTTAAAGTAACTCCTTATAGGCTATAGAGCTGCTTACCCTCCTATAGTAGCTACAGCTCCTTACTTTAATTTAACCTTTTTATTCTATACTATTTAGAATAGCAAAAGTATATAGCCTTATTAAGTAGGCTACCTTAGCTTATACTTATTGCTTATTTATTATAGTATAAAGTTAAAACTAAGCTAAGTGCTTACTAAAGTAGTTAAGGTAATGTTTATAAGTATTACCTATAAGGGCTAAGTATAATTATTCTCCCTTCTTATACTAATTAGCTATATAGTAGCTATACCTTAAGGTAGCCTTATAGTATACTATAATATAGCTAAATTTATAGCATTTATAATACTATTTAGAGTAAATAATATTATTATATAGTTTAGCATTAAATATCTTAGCTTTAAAGACTACCTTAACTTAATATAGGTAGTTAGCTACATTTACTTTATTAATACCTATAATAAAGGGAGCTCTATTAAAGGTATTATATAATTTCTAAGTTACAACCCTAACTATCCTAAGGCTATTAATAGTAATAAGGGCCTTTATAATATCTTTCTTTAATTAGTTTTAGTAAAGGTAGTTAGGGAATCCCTTAATAATTACACTAAACACTTAGTATTAGAGGGTTGCATTTAATCTAAATATATATTAGACCTAGTCCTTACTTATTAAGTAAGGTTTAGCTAAGTCCCTAAATATTATAATAGTATCCCTACTATAGAGGCGCCTTATAGCTATAGTGTATTTAATATTAATAGCTATATTAATAGTAGTAACAATATCTTTTAAGGACTTAGTTTTAAGAAGCTTACTAATAAAGGGCCTTTTAATAAGGACTTTATAGTATACCTAAGGCAGCACTACTAAGGTAACTAGCTAATAGGCAGATCCCTAGCTAAAAGGGGCTATACTAATAGTAGTAGTTATCTTATAAGCTATAATAAAGGCTTAAGAGGTTTCTAAGTTAGTCCTAAGCTAAATTACCTTCTTAATAGCCTTTTTAATAGTTTCCTTAAGATTCTTTATTATAACTAGTCTAAAGGTGTTAATAGTGCTATAGTAGGCATACGTTATTTCTACATCTAAGTAGGAGAGGTAGAAGTCTTAAATCCCTTTTAGTAAGCCTATATTAAATAGCTTAATAATCTTATTATAATTCTTATATAAGTGTGCTAGTGCTTTATTCTAACTTATAATAGGCTTAGGATTAACTTAAAGGGTAGTTATATTATTATTATTATTAGTCCTTACATTTAGGTAGTAGTAACTTTATAAGAGGCTATAATTCCTAGTATTAATATCTATTAGTATTACACTACCTATTATACCTATGCTTTAGGACTAATATAGTATTAGAGAGGGGGGTAACTAAGCTTAATAAAATGTTTTATTAACTTTTTAAGCGGTTTAGAGTCGATTCCGCAGCGCTATTGCAGTGCGGGCGAATTCGCAAAAGTTTTTTAACTTTAAATTAATAAGTTTTTTATTAAAGCTTTTTATATACCTATACCTTAAGAAAATAAGCAAACTAAATAAGCTAAATAGTAGCATTCTTAATTTAAACTAAGGTTATTATTAATTAGTAGTATTTAGTAAAGTAAATAAGTTTGCTTTTTTATAAATAAAACTTTAGGCTTAACTTAGTAAACTATTTTTAGTAGACTTTTTAAGCTTACTTAAGTTAAGCTTAGTTATTCTTTACTATATACTTATAAGTAAGGATATTTATATTATTTAAGAACCTTAGGACTAATATAGAATTAACTAATTATAGCTTAGTATAAAAGGGGTAATATATAAGAGAAATAGTATAGGGGAGATAGGGGAACCTTATAAAACCTTAGTAATTATAAATATAGTATTAGTAGCCTTACTTTTAAAATAAAGATAAGCTATTTTAGTAGCTATAAAAGCTTAAGTTTATGCTACTATTTACTTAAGAAGGCTTAGGGAGATTATTATATATATAAGTTAATAGTAGTATATAGTATTAAAAGCTATAGAAATATTTAGCTAAAGGAGTAATATAGTCTTACTATAGTGCTATATTATATATATAGCCTTAGTAAGAATACTAAGGGCTACTTTTATTAACCTATTAGCTTTATTTTTTATTTATATATTAAGGAGGGCGCCTCCCTTTTTAGCTATATAAGTAATCTAAATTACTACTACTACTTTTAAGACTTTACTTATAACGCTTAAAAGTAATATTAGCCTTTAGGCTTTAGCTTATTAAAGCTTTTAAAAGGACTTTCTTAATTTTTATAGTATTATTACTTTTACCTTTTAAAATAAAGCCAAGTAGTGCCTAACTTAGTAATAAGTATTAAGTAAATATATTAGTATTTAAGCTAATAGCTTACTATATACTTTAAGGAACCTTATTAAAAGCTTATTAAGTTTAGGTGCTTTTTAGCTAGCTAAGTGCTTTATAATTATATAAATTTTATTTTTATTAAATTTTTTTAAGTTTAGAAATATAGTAGTATTAAGGTAAGCCTTTAAGTCTTTTAATATATTATTAGTATAGGCATAAGATAAGGGAAAAAACTATTTTATAAATACTACTACTTTTTTATTATAAAAATATATTTAAGAGGTTATATTACCTTTACCTTAAAGTAAGGTTAGTACCTATTAAGTATTAAAGGGAAGGCTACTATAAAGATATATCTATTATTTTAGTTTCTATAAAATAAGCTACTTAGTAGTTACTAATTAAGTAAGGTATTTTTAAGTGCTATATTACTTCTTATAAACTACTTAGGATTAAGTTTTAGCTACTTTAGTAGTAGTTTATTAGTTTATATTAGTTTTAGTTACTCTTTAATAATATTAAGCTCTCTTTATCTCTTAAACTACCTTCTTAACTCTTATATTCTACTATAGCTGCTAATAAGGCTTACTTTAAGGGTTTTTTAGAGTTAATTTTTTAATAATTTACTAAAGCTTATTTATTAACTAGTTTATAAATAAGTTAATCTTTTTAGAGGTGTTTAATAGCTCCTTAAGGCGGTTATAGTAAAGCTAATATATAGCCTTATTAAATATAATATTATTATTTATAAATGCCTAATTAAACCTAAGGTTTTTATTTCTTAGTTAGTATATTTTTATTTTAATATAAATAAGCTATAGAATATAGTTAGACCTACTTAGGTTAAGGCCTTTAATAAACTTAATAGGTAGGTTAAGGGTAGCTTAAGTGTAATTAATTATACTACTTTATTAGCCTTAGGTTTACTAAGTTATTTTACTTTAAGGAGTAATAAGCTTAAGTTACTATTAAGTTATAAGTATTAAGAGAGTGTTATAGCTTAAGAAGGTATATTTATACTTATTTTATAGTAGGTAGTATTAATTAAAATCTTTAATAAGTATAGCTTAGTCTCTTAAGAGAGTTAATATAAGTTTATATAAAGGTATAGTTTAGTTATATTTAAAGTTAAGAGAGTATATAAAGTAGATTTCTATATCTTATAAGGTAATAGAGTATTAATTTATTTTATACTAAGTTATTTATAATTTAGGGCTATATTTCTAATATATATATATAGCTATTTTACCTTTATATATAATAAGTTAGTAGTAGCTTAAGCTTAAGGTAGAGGGTAATTAATTAGGACTATATAGTTTTTATATTGCTACTATATTAGTTTTAAGCTAAGCGCTTAGTATTATATATATTAAGTATATCTTTTTTTATATATTTTAATATAATACCTTTATTATAGAAAGGTAATAGGTTAGCTATTATATTTAGCTAGCCCTTTAGTAGAGATAGGTTAAAGGCTTAAATAGTTATTTATTATACTATATTACTAAATTACTAAAGCTAATAAAAAAGGTTATACCTTAGTAGTTTAGTTTCTACTTCTCTTAAAGTACTTAACTTATTTCTAAGGTAACTCTTTATAAGCTATAAAGCTACTTACTCTCTTATAATAGCTATAGCTTTTAACTTTAATTTAGCCTTTTTATTTTATACTATTTAAAATAGTAAAAGTATATAGCTTTACTAAGTAAGCTACCTTAGCTTATATTTATTACTTATTTACTATAGTATAGAGTTAAAACTAAGCTAAATACTTATTAAAGTAGTTAAGGTAATGTTTATAAGTATTGCTTATAAGGGCTAGGTATAATTATTCTCTTTTTTTATATTAATTAGCTATATAATAATTATACCTTAAGGTAGCCTTATAATATACTATAATATAGCTAAATTTATAGTATTTATAATACTATTTAAGGTAAATAGTATTATTATATAGTTTAGTATTAAATATCTTAGCTTTAAAGACTACCTTAACTTAATATAAGCAGTTAGCTATATTTACTTTATTAATACCTATAATAAAGGAAGCTTTATTAAAAATATTATATAGTTTCTAAGTTATAACCCTAACTATCTTAAGGCTATTAATAGTAGTAAGGGCCTTTATAATATCTTTTTTTAATTAATTTTAATAAAGGTAGTTAGGGAATCCCTTAATAATTATATTAAATACTTAGTGTTAAAGGGTTATATTTAGTTTAAATATATATTAGACCTAATCCTTACTTATTAAGTAAGGTTTAGCTAAGTCTTTAAATATTATAATAGTATCTCTATTATAAAGGCACCTTATAGCTATAGTATATTTAGTATTAATAGCTATATTAATAGTAGTAATAATATCTTTTAGGGACTTAGTTTTAAAAAGCTTACTAATAAAGGGCCCTTTAATAAGAACTTTATAGTATACTTAAGGCAGCACTACTAAGGTAATTAGCTAATAGGCAGATTCTTAGCTAAAAGGGGCTATACTAATAGCAATAGTTATTCTATAAGCTATAATAGAAGCTTAAGAGGTTTCTAAGTTAGTTCTAAGCTAAATTGCTTTTTTAATAGCCTTTTTAATAGTTTCCTTAAAGTTCTTTATTATAATTAGTTTAAAGGTATTAATAGTGCTATAATAGGTATATATTATTTTTATATTTAAATAGGAGAGGTAGAAGTCCTAAATCCCTTTTAGTAAGCCTATATTAAATAGCTTAATAATCTTATTATAATTCTTATATAAGTATACTAATACTTTATCCTAACTTATAATAGGCTTAGAATTAACTTAGGAGGTAGTTATATTATTATTATTATTAGCCTTTATATTTAAGTAGTAGTAACTCTATAAAAGGCTATAATTCTTAGTATTAATATCTATTAGTATTATATTACCTATTATACCTATACTTTAGAACTAATATAGTATTAGGGAGGGGGGTAAATAGGCTTAATAAAATGTTTTATTAACTTTTTAAGCGGTTTAGAGTTAATTCTATAGCGCTGTTGCAGTGCGGGCGAATTTACGAAAAGTTTTTGTATTTATAGTAAACTATATTAAAAGCTATAAAGATATTTAGTTAAAAAGTAATATAATCTTACTATAATACTATACTATTTTTATAGCTTTTATTAGAATACTAAGGGCTATTTTAGTAAAGTAGTTTACTTTATTACTTATTTAAAGATTAAAAAAGGCGCCTCCTTTTTTAAATATATAGGTAATTTATATTATTACTATTACTTTAAGGATTTTACTTATTATATTTAAGAGAGAAATAGAATACTATACTTTTATATATTATATTTTTAAAAGGGTTTTTTTAAGCTTATATAAGATAACTATCTTAGCTTTTTAAAATAGTTTTAGGTAGTATTTAGCTTAGTAATAAGTATTAAAAAAGGTTATTAAAGTATAAGCTAAAGGTTTACTATATACCTTTAAAAACCTTATTAAAAGCTTATTAAGTTTAAGTGCTTTTTAATTTAATAGTTATTTAAAAATATTATAAATCTTATTTATTATAAATTCCTTCTTATTAAGAAATATTATAAAGTTAAAATAAGTACTAAGGTTATTTAAAAGGTTATTTATTTTTACTATAAATATTAAAAAAAACTAATTAAAAAAGGCTTTAGCTTTACTTTAATAAATATATTATAGTATTTAAAATTTACTTATACTTTAATATAAAAGTAAAACTTATTAAGTTTTTAATAAAAGTTTACTTCTTAGTTTAGCTTATTATTTAAGCTTTTAAAGGCTTTTTTTACTTACTATTACCTTTACTATTATTTTTTACTAAAAGCTATATTACTTATTATATATAATATAGTCTTAATATACTACTACCTTAAATATAGCTTTTTAATTTACTAAAGTATTATATTGTATTATTGTATACGCTAGCTGACCTTAGCAATTTATGCTTAGCTATATCTAAAACCTCTGCTTTCTTATTTCCTAATTAGCTAGGAAACCTTATTAGGTTACTAATTTAGTAATTGCTTACTAATTAGTAGTTGCCTAATAGAATAAAAACCTAGCTAATTTTATATATAGTTTAACTGCTTATAGACCCATTCTTAACTATAGCTAACTAATATATATTATATTTACCCTATATCTTCCTTATATAATCCCTTTATACCCTACTTAACAACCTTTTAATTAATTAACCCTAACCCTAGTATATTACAGCTGTAACTAGCTATATAACCTAATAGCTAAGGGGTAAGTTACCTATTTATAGCATAGTAGTAGCTAATTTACATTACTTAGTAAGCAAGGATAATAAGGGGCCTAACCCTACTTTTCCTGCTTACTAAGCACTAATTAGCTAATATACCTCTATTATATTAGCTAATTAGAGTCTAAACTTTATTAAGCCTATATTTTAAGCTAAACCTTCCTAAAACCACTTAAAATATAAGAAAAATCTATGCCTTATATAGGAATTAAACCTATAACCTCCCTACTTTTCTTACTTATGTAAGAAAAGTGTTTAGGTTTTCCACGACGCTTAACCACTGCGCCACAGGGTTTTACTAAAGTATATTAATAATACTATTATTTTTAAGCTTTATAAGTATTCTAAACTACCTTTTTTATCTTAAGGTTTTACTATAGTTATATATAAAGATTAATATAAGGCCTTTTTAGTATTATAGTTATAGTAATAATATTAAGTTTTACTATAAGCTATTTAGTAAATATATCTATATAGCTTATATATATTAAAAAAGAAAAAAAGTTATTAAAGTAAAGCTAATATATTACCTTAGTAAATATAAGGTTTTTATTTATATAGTACTATTTAAATTAGTATTTTATAAGTAAAGGGTTAGTATTTTTAGTATTAATATAAATAAGCTATAGTATATAGTTAGAATTAATAAGATTATACTCCCTTAAAAACTATAATATTATATTTATAAATACTTATATATAATTAATAATACTATCTCTTTTACCTTAAGTTCTTTATATTATTTTTTTTAAAGTATAGTAAGTTTAAGCTACTATTACTTTATAACTATAAGTAATATTTTACTTCTTAATAATATATATTTATAATAGTTTTATAATAAATAGTATTAATTAAAGTTTTTAATAAAAATACTATAAAGCTATATAGGTTCCTTTAAAAGTATATAAAAAAGGGATATTTAATTTTATTTATAGTTAAGGGAGTAAATTAAGTATATATTAGTATTTTATAGTATAATTATATATTAATTAGTACCTATTTATATTATTTATAACTTAAGACTATAATAATAGTAAATATATATAGCTATATAGTTACTTTAAACTATTAGCTAATAAAGTCTAAGACTTAAATTAAAAAGTAGTTTATTATTTTTACTAAGTTTTTAAAGTATAATTATATTAGTTTTAAGCTAAGCTTTAAAAGCTATATAAATTAAGTAGGTTTTCGTTTATATATTTTAGTATATAACTTATATAGTTATATTTATTAATTAAAAAGGGTATTAGTTTTTATTAATTATATTTTTATTATAAAAATGCTATAGTTTTATAAAAAAGCCTTAATAGCACCTTTTAAGTAAGGGGGAGGTAGTATAATAATAGAGTCTTTATTAGCTATTATTAAGTAACTGCCTTATAAGTAGCTAATATATTTTTATACTAATACTTTATAAAAAAGTATAAAGCTAGCTAATTTTTTTTTACCTTTTATTACTTTAGTTTATTCTTTAGTTTTTAATTTAATTAAAGTAATAAAGGCATTAAGCTAGTTTAAGTATATAATATAAGCCTTAGCTTATTACTTATTAGTAGTTTTATAACTCTTTAATTATATTAAGTAAGAATTTAAGTAGTTTATATAGTATTTTTATATTACTTTTATAAAAGCTAAGTAATTACTTTTATTATTATAGTAAGTAGCTATATAGTAGCTATAATATAAGGCTAATATATAATATATTATTATATAGCTATATTTAAAGTATTAGTAATATTAATAGGGGTAAAGGGCTTTATTATAAGGTTTAACTTTAAATATTTTTACTTTATATATAATTCTACTATAATATAGTTTATTAGCTATATTAATATTATTAATGCTTATAATTAAGGGCACTTATATAGAGATTCTATATAGTTTTTATACTACTACCCTTATAATTATATATTTATTAGTGCTAACTAAGTTATTTATAATAGTTTCTTTTATAGTATTTTAAATATAATAAATAAAGAAGCTTTTAATAATAATATTAAATACTTAATAGTTTAGTATTACCTTTAGCTTAAATATAATTTAAACCTAAGTAGTATTATTTATATAAGCCTTAGCTATTTCCTTAAAGGTAACTATTATATCTTTCTTATAAAGGTAGTATATTACTACTATAGTATTTTTTTTTATAGCTTTATTAATAATATTAATAATCTTTTTTAAGCTATAGCTTTTAGCTATATTACTAATATCTTATTTTTTTATAATAGTTTTATAATAAATATATAAAGAAACTACTATAAAAATAAGAGGTTAAGCTATTATAATAAGAAAGTAAGTAGGTAAGCTATTAACTATAACTCCTATTTATAATATTTTTATTATAGTTTTAAGTTAAAGTGCTTTTTAATTACTTTTTTAACTATTATTTTAAGGGTAAAGGTTATTATTAAGTCTCTTAGTATTAAGTAAAAGTAAGTTATAGCTTTTTATTAAGCTTATATAGTCTTTATATTAATAATATATAAAATAATATTTTAAAGCCCTTTTAGTAAAAAAAATAGTATTAACTTAGCAATTTTATTATATTTTAGTTATAAGTATATTAGTACTTAGTTTTATATTATATTAAATATAGAATTAACTTAGTTATTAAATATAATTCTATTTAAATTAGTAAGGGGGTTATAGTAACTTTAAAAGAGGCTATAATTTCTACTATTTATAATAATATTTATTATATTACTTACTACTTTTATACTTTAAGCTTAATATACTATTAAGAAGGGGGGTAAATAAGTAAGGTAAATCTTTTTATTAACTTTTTAAGCGAATTAGAGTTAATTCTATAGCGCTATTATAGTGCGGGCGAATTTGTGAAAGTTTTTATAAAAGCAATAAACTTATATAGTAAAACTATCTTTTTTTAAGCTAAAATTATTATAATTATTATCTATATTCTTACTAAAAGTTATTATTATATATACTTTTATTCTTTTAGTAAATAAATAAGCTAAATACTAAAGGTATTCTTTAATATAATAGTTATTACTATTATATTATAAATATTATTATACTACTTTACGCTATTATATAACTTTTTTAAAAACTTAAGTAGCTTAAACTTTTTTAGTAAAAGCTATTATTTTAAGTTTCTTTATACTTTTTTTAAAAAATAGCTAGTTTCTATTAAAGCCTAAGAAGTATATAGTATTAACCTTTATTATAGCTATATTACTATTATTATTTTTAGCTATAGCTACTAAGGTATAATATTAAGTGTAAACATACTTTTTAATATAATAAAAGTTAATATTAAAGGTAATACTATTATAGTAATTAACTACTATTTTATAATCTAAGTAAGAAAGATTATAGCTTATATAATAATTATATATACTTTTGTTAAGGGTAGTATAAAGCTTAGTTAGCTTAATAGTATTATTTTAGCTAATACCTTTTACTAAAGCTAACTTTTACTTAAAATAAATAAAGAAATTAAAGAAGCACTTATTTAGCTATTTTTTTAATTAATTAAGCTTAGTAACTACTTATTTTACTTTATAAAAGTTTAAGAATATATTATTAAAATAACTAAGGAAGTGCTTTAAGTTATATATATAGTTATAACTTAATTTAAAAAAGGGTATAATATAGGCTTAAACCTTAGGCTTAAGGGATTAATAGATAAAGTACTACTTATTATAGTTAAAGCTAATAAAATTACTATTAGCTTCTAACTTATAGGTAATAAAGGCTTTTTAGGCCTAAAAAGAGGCTCTATTACTATTATATAAAGCTTTTATAAAAAGAGGCTTTTACTTTAGTTAGTTTTATTACTAAATAATTAAAGCTATTATAAATACTTTTTAGGTTATATTAAGCTTTATAGAATTTACTAAGGTAGCTATATAGCTTAATTTAAAAAGCTAGGCTATAAGCTATATAACCTTATTATAAAGAAAGGCTACCTTCTATAAGTTATTAAGATAAAATATTATCTTATTCTATATATCTATTATATACTACTATATTATTACTATTTATAGTATCTTAATAGTTAATAATTATTATAAACTAGCCTAAATAGCAACTATAATCTAATATTAATAAAGTTATTATTAACTATAAGGAGAAAAGAAAGGCTTTTATTTATATACTTTATATATATATTTTATATACTTATATAAAAGTAGGGCTTGCCTTAGGGGTCCTAAGCAGGTCCTATCTAGCTTTAATAAGAATCTGAGCTACTAGCTTAAATCCATCACACTTTTATATATATTACTTTATTAATAAAGTATTTTATAAACCTTATAAGTAAAAAGAGCTTATAGCTTATTAAGCTTTATTACTTACTTTTTTTACTATATTATAAAGTAGTAATAAATTATATAACTTAAGAGCTATAATAAGTAATAAAAGTCATAATAACTATTAATTATAATATAATTCTACTTTTAGTTTTTTAAAATCTTAGTAAATATTACTTAAATCTTAAAATTATAGTTATTTTTAATTATAAAAATATATTAAATTTTAATTAATAAGCTTTTTTAGCTAAAGCTATAGTTATAAAGTAATAAGCTAAAGTAAGAGTTTTTTTTACTATTAATAGTAATATACTTATTTATAAAGTATTTAATAAGGCTAAATTTATTTTTATAGCTATATACTTATAAAAAGGTAAAGAGCTTAGTAAAAAAGGTAAATTCTTATAATAGTAAAAGCTTAAGAATATTACTATAGTTTATAAGGGCTTTAATATAACCTTTATATTATTCCATATTATAAATTTCTTACTATAATTAGTATACTATTAATAATATAAGGCAATGTAATAAAAGAGAGCTTATAATAATAAAAATAAGTGTTTTTTAGTATTATATTAATAAAAAAGGGCTTATAAAGAGAAAAAAAAGGAATTTAAAAAGAGTAAGTAAAAGAAATAGTATAAAGTAAGAGATTTAGTAGCTTTTATTTAATAATTCTAAATACTACTACCTAAGATATATAATTATATATAATTTTAGTAGTAATATATTATAAAAGGGGTGGTATAAAAAATTTAAGCTGCTGCCTAGAAATAAAAAATGAAAAGTGGGGCCTAGTAGAGTTAAAAGTGGGGCGGTCGCGCATATATGATTATATGGCCGCGCGAATAGCAAAACTCTAAATGCACCAGATTTGCTGGAACCCCGGGTAGTACCCCAGTTAAGGACATAACCTCCAATGTCCGATTTTCGGTTCAGCTTTCATTAACCTATCGGTGCGTGTTTTCCGTGGTTTTTTTCTCGTATGAACTGTGCGCAGAAGCCCCATTATCGACGAACATTATCGCATATCACTGTCCGCAATCATGTCTGTTCGCACTTTAAAAATCGGTATGTGAAGTACTCACCCCCTAAGCTAAGCGCTATGTGAAAGAGTTTGCCATTGAATATGAAGGAACACGGACGAAAGCAATCGTATCGCAGCGGGTTACTGAGATTTTCGTCTTGCAGGCCTGATTCCGGGCGACGGTATTGGGAAAGAAGTGATTCCAGCCGGTCGCCGTGTTCTGGAAGCTTTACCTAGCTATCTAAAACTAAAATTCGACTTCGTCAACCTCAAGGCGGGCTTCGAGGCATTCGAACAAACTGGCAATGCTCTGCCCGATGAAACCGTCGAAATCTTACGAAAAGATTGCGATGGCGCTCTCTTTGGAGCCGTGAGCTCTCCTAGCCACGTTGTCAAAGGCTACTCGTCGCCGATCGTTGCACTTCGCAAACGCCTGGATCTCTACGCCAATGTTAGGCCAGTTAAGACAATCATGAACGCACCAAGGCCTCTTGATATGGTCATTGTCCGCGAAAATACTGAAGATTTGTACGTCAAAGAAGAGAAGACCATTGGAGGCTCAGATGGGAGGGTAGCAGAAGCTATCAAAAGAATATCTGAGAAGGCCTCTTTCCGCATCGCAGCCATGGCTGGAGACATCGCCAATCGCCGTCACCAACTTCGACAGTCAGGAAATCCTAGTATCCACAAAAAGCCCACTGTCACTATCACACATAAGTCTAATGTCTTATCTCAAACCGATGGTCTGTTTCGTGAAACATCCAGACGGGCACTCTCTGATGCAAGATTCGCCGCTGTGAATGTCGAGGAGCAGATTGTTGACTCTATGGTCTATAAGCTTTTCCGCCAGCCAGAGGACTACGACGTTATCGTTGCCCCCAACCTCTACGGAGATATCTTGTCGGATGGTGCTGCAGCCTTGGTCGGTAGTCTTGGACTCGTGCCCAGCGCAAATGTTGGCAAACATTTTGCAATTGGCGAACCCTGCCATGGCAGCGCCCCAGATATCATGGGTAAAGGAATAGCAAACCCGATCGCTACCCTGAGGAGTGCAGCTCTCATGCTGGAGTTTCTTGAGGAGCCCGCCGCAGCTGCTAAGATCTATGCTGCAGTTGATGCCAATCTCGAAGAAGGCAAGCTTCTAAGCCCGGATTTAGGAGGTTCCGCCACAACCGAGGAGGTCGTCGAAGACATCCTTAAGAACCTGTAACGATATCAATTCATTGGGCTGTTCATACGGCAGAATTAGTCAAGGGATACCCCGTCGATGTATATTTGAGCCAACTCAGAATGGTCCTAGAGTCAGATGCATGTAATGTACTGACTACTGACCACTCACAATAGTTGAAAATTTTAAGCTCTATTAACTTTAGATGTGAACAAAGCAAAGACATCTTGCGCCCTAATATTTCCGACCAGCCTCTTGTCATTCATTAACCGCTCTGCCGCAATGCTCATCATGAGTAACGACTTGTAATCGCTTGTGCCATGACGAGTAATGTGTTCAATTAAAACCGTGATACGCAATGCAAGGGCCGCCATGATGCTGATCCGTAGCTCCTGGCCACTCCCGTAACATGAACTCTGAAAAATTAAGAGGTGACAAAAGCCGTAACACATACTCTAACATATATTCATATTTTAATTTCTAGTCTACAGATTTAATGGTAGAGAAAAAAGCGGTGGCGTATCGAGCAAGTTCGTGCTGTTTTATGTTACATTATTTCGTTCTTTTTGTTTCGAGTTCTGACTCATATTTCGCTACAAGCTCCCTTCTAGACGCTGGTCAGCAGGTTACATTTCAAGAGTGCGCTGTCAACATGGCACTTACTGCAGGTGAGGTGGTGCGGGAGCATAGTGACTGAACTCCATACTGAACTCTCCTTTGCCCTGTGTTGCGGCCCTCAACTGTGAACTGAAGCCGAACATGGCGTTTAGACTACAGTCACAAATCAAGGTAAAGTCTTCGCTGCCTATTTCGGTATCGTGGATAGTCGCATTCCTCTTATTCATAAGCATGAGTATATTGCCTTGAAATTCATTTGGGGCCGTGATGGTGGTCTTCATCAAAGGCTCTAATACCTGACCACCTGCAGCGGGGAATGCTTTCCGGAACGCCATCTGGGTGGCCAGGCTGAAGGCATAGTCGGATGAGTCGGTAACGTGGGTAGCACCGTCGTTGATAACCATTTTTGTGCCAATCACTCTGTGTCCTAAGAGCGGCCCCTTTTCGCAGGTCAATTCGAAGCCCTTGGCACAAGCAGTCAAGAACTTATCGGGGATGTGTCCGCCTACGACCTGGCTTTCGTATAAGTTGTCTTCTGCGTTTCCGTTGGGTTCGATCCACCCAGCAACTCGCGCAAAGTCACCAGGACCTCCACTTTGACGGCGGAGGAGATAGTCGAATTCAGCCCGTTGGGAAATGGTCTCCCGGTAGGCTACTCTCGGCTGGCCAGTCACACAATCTGTCTTGTACTCTCGTTTCAGACGCTCGACATATACCTCAAGATGTAATTCACCCATGCCAGAAATGATCGTCTCTTCGCTCTCAGGGTCCACATGAACCCGGAACGTCGGGTCTTCTCGCTGAAATCTGTTCATGGCTTTGCTGAAATTGTCCGCGTCTGCCGTGCGCTTTGGTCTGATGGAAAGTGACATGACAGCATCTGGCACAAACATTGAGGACATGGTAAATGGTAGTCCTCCGTCGGTGAACGTATCGCCAGATGCGCAATCCACGCCAAACACTGCGCAGATTTCTCCGGCACCAACCTGAGAAACATCTTCCATTTCGTTAGAATGCATGCGAACGATCCTCGGTATACGAACTTTTTTATCTGTTCTGGAGTTAAATAGGTAACTTCCTTTCGTCAGCGTGCCCTGATAGACACGGATGTAGGTAAGTTGGCCATAGTTGTTTTCCTCCAATTTAAACGCCAATCCAACAAAAGGTAGGGCGTTATATGGGACTAAGTTAACCTGCTGCTCATTTTTGGACTTGTCGAGAGCCGTGTTGCTGATTTGAGATGGATTTGGTAAGTAGTCACAGACCGCGTCAAGCATAGGCTGAATTCCTTTGTCAGCTAGAGCAGAGCCCATCAAGACAGGTGAGAAGCTTCGTGCGATCGTCGCGCGTCGAATAGCAGCTTTTATTTGGTCTTTCGTTGGCTCCTGCTCTTCAAGAAAAATCTCAGCCATTTCGTCGTCAACATCAGCCAACTTTTCGATGAGCGCCTGCCGTTTCTCCGTCGCGAGTTGTTCAAGCTTAGAGGGAATTGTCTCGGCCACTCTGACTTTGGTTCCTCTGGGTCCCTCGAAATATAGAGCCTTCATCTCGATCAGGTCGACAACGCCCTCGAACTCGTCTTCGGATCCAATTGGAATCTGGATAGCAGCTGCAGGCATTTTGAGTTTGGCATTAATTTGCTCCACAGCTTTCCAGGGATTTGCACCCATACGGTCCATTTTATTGACGAACGAAATGCGAGGGACGTTGTATCGCTTCATTTGACGATCCACGGTAGTGGTTTGTGATTGGACGCCGCTTACAGCGCATATAATCATGACAGCACCATCGAGGACACGGAGAGCTCGCTCTACCTCAATCGTGAAGTCAATATGGCCTGGCGTGTCAATCAAGTTGAAGTGATAGGTCTCTTCCACGGAATTCTCTTTCTTCTTCCAGTCACAAAAGGTAGCCGCAGATTGAATGGTGATCCCCTTCTCCCTTTCAAGTTCCATGGAGTCCATCTTTGCACCGACGGCATCTTTACCTCTAACTTCGTGTATCGCTTTGATTCGGCCAGTGTAGAAGAGGACACGTTCCGTCACAGTCGTCTTGCCACTATCGATATGAGCCTATCGCGGGTCAGTCGTACATTTCGAGCCTTGGCGTTTAAGAGAGGGGGATAATCTAACAGCAATGCCAATATTTCGGACTCTGGATAGCCTCCGGGCTTCTTCAGGTTCCATATTAGTCTCGATAGAGTTAGACATAGAGGTTGCAACGTCTCCCTGAGCGTTGGACAGCCTAGGGAGCAGAGAACGTTAGCAGCAGACAACAAATAGTCCGACATTTACGTGTTTTTCCGGTCCAGGTGCTCATCTCACACTTGTTGGGCAGCTGTTGCGTAGCGCATATGAGTTTGGACCAAGGTTCTTGCACAGCCCAAACCCATACGTCGTGCAGGTCTATTGCATTGGGAGGCTTGCCATCGCGATCCCAGAGACAGATAGCGACTGAGCCACCTGGCTGCTCCTGGTATACTCATAACGATGTATGCTTTCACGCATAGCCGAGCGCGTACGGACTGCAAATCTGTATTTTTTCTTTAATGCCGTTCAGAGTGTCACGTTCATTGGTAACCCAATCGCACGGAAATTTCACACTTCACAAAAAAAATGTGGCACATCTGTTGCCCGGGGAGCATGCTTTTAGTGCCCAGAAGGCTACAATCGCGTACTAACTAACTTTGTTATCTAATGAAAATATCTGTATAGAAGGTACCTTGTGCGCAAATAAATTTACACTATAATGGAAGTCCCAACAATACCTTAGCTTTATTAGCACTATATGGCATATCCTAAAAGGTTATTTTAAAAGCTGTAATTTAACTTAATTAAACATATAGCTTTTATAAGCTAATCAAAGTGAGTTTTTTTTAAAAAAATTAATATAATGATATAGGTATAGATTTATTACTACTTTAATTATATTATATTATATTATATTATATTATATTATATTATATTATATTATATTATATTATATTATATTATATTATATTATATTATATTATA